>JAADXE010000143.1:0-47331 GCA_023337545.1 Pythium coloratum
ACGCTCGATGAGGCCGTGCGCGCGCTTTCGGCCGACTCGTCCAAGGCCTACGCGCATCTCCAGCGAGAGCTCGCCGGCGATGACCTCATCGTGGAAGCCGAGGTGCTCGAGACGCTGCAGCAGCGTACCAAGGAACGACCCGACGAGTTCGTCGGACTCAAGCACGTCACGTACAGATCGGCGGTGAATCTGGGCAACGGATCGGCAGGCGAAGACTACGTTCTGGTGGAGACGCTGGGTCGTGACGTCGATCCGGACGGATACCCGTTCGCGTTCAAGATGGTGCGGTCCGTGGACGTGCCTGGTGTGTTCAGCCACATCGACGGCAAGCCCCACAACGGCCGAAGCGCGAGCATTGATAGCCACGAGACCGACAACCTCACGCGTCGTGGCCACATCCACACGTTCATGCTCATTCTGTCCGAGACCAAGTTCGCCGGTCTGCTGCGTATGCAGATTTGGCTCGACGTCGACCTTCCTAGCAACGGCAACGGCATCCCAGTACCCATGGACAGCAGCTTCGCGTCGATCCACGACGCTCTGAGCCTGGGTCTGCGGTATCGTCGTCTGATCGAACGCAACTTCACAGCATCCATCAAGAAGGACTCGGGGTCCGCGATCTCTATCTTCGCCGCCGTGAACCTCGTGCCTATGATCCGCATGCGCGTCACGCAGTGCCAGGTCTGTGAGCGTCGCCTCGGCCTGCTCACTCGCAAGCGGTATTCGTGTGACGTGTGCAAGGCTTCTCTGTGTGGCACCTGTGCTAAGTCTACGGATATGTGCTCGTGGCGCCTGTGTGCGTGCTGCTACGGACGGAATCACAGCCTCTTCTCGCGCCAGATCATGTCCAAGCTCACGTCGTCCCCATTCAGCCGCATCAGCTTCTTCGCGCGTCGCTCTTCCAACGCGTACCGTCAGTCGATCGTGTCTGTTCTACCAGCACGTTCACGAGCCAGTCGTAGCCACGGCCCACCCATGGCCGCGACCATCAAACCATTCCAACGTATGGCCGTCGACGAGAAAGACTCGCGCCGCACGAGCAGCAGCGACAGCTCCAGCTCGACCACGGGCAGCAGCAACCTCACCAGCAGCAGCATGAGTGGATTCCAGCATTCAGTGGGCGAGCTCGACCAGATCACAGAGGCGGAGGACGACTACTATGATCCTCACCACTCCAGACTTTCCTATATGGACGACATGGACGATCTGCCCATGAACGGTGCCAAGACCGTGGACGACATGTACCTCACGCGCCTTTCTGGAACGAGTCCGGCGTGGCAGGTGGCGATCGAAGACGTGGAGGTGGACCAGTACACGGGCCGCATCTCATTCCATGACTTCGACCCCACAGAGCCTGGTCGCGAGAGCCTCTCGTTCAGCGTGCTGTGAGCATGCGCATGCTGCTTTAGACGATGAGCTGCTCAGTGTAGGAAGTCAGAACCCAAATGTAATATATTAACCTATTATCCGACTAGATGAACTGTCTCTACGCATAGTAGTCAGCACAACACGGAAATTACACAGATCTGCTATGTAATTTACACTTCAATATTACCGTGTAACTTTCAATCTCTACCGTAATATTACAGTAGGTAGTTGGGTTTGGGAGACGTAACCTTGGTTACTTGTGATCAGCCAATCGTAGGGTTCTAATTATAATCCCGCCAATCAGAGAGCTTTGTGAGAAGTGCTTGAAAACCAGCCAATCAGCGTCCTCTCTTTGATGCTTGTTGATACTCACGACAGTGACTCTGTATCCATGTCACTATACGAGAAAGACGCGCGGAGAGCTCTTGGATGTCAGGATCTTCAGCATCTACATCTTCCCATTGCAATTGCAACACATCAGCCAGTGACCACCACCACCACCAAGAAAGCAACATGTCTGGACGCGGAAAGGGAGGCAAGGGACTGGGCAAGGGCGGCGCCAAGCGTCACCGCAAGGTGCTTCGCGACAACATCCAGGGCATCACCAAGCCAGCGATCCGCCGTCTCGCGCGTCGTGGCGGCGTCAAGCGCATCAGCGGCCTCATCTACGAGGAGACGCGCGGCGTGCTCAAGGTGTTCCTGGAGAACGTGATCCGCGACTCGGTGACCTACACGGAGCACGCGCGCCGCAAGACCGTCACGGCCATGGACGTCGTGTACGCGCTCAAGCGCCAGGGCCGCACGCTCTACGGCTTCGGCGGATAAGCAACAACGCACACGAGATACTACAGCGCTTTGTCTTCGTCTACACCACCATACATCACCACACACACACATACAATCAAGGGCGTATTGTACCCGTACAGTAACATAGCAACACCAAAATACAATAGATTTCCACCACAACAAATCCGCACCATGTTCATCCACTCACATACGATGCGTCTCTCCCGCTGGAGCGGCCATTCCTGCGACACCTGTGCCATGGTGACGTGCTTCTCCTCCGTGTTCTCGCGCAGCTGCAGACACCGAGTATGTACCCAACAAGACCATCATTAACGTCGGACCCGCCGCTTCAATGGACATCCGCCATGTCCAACGCCAAAAGTTCCTCGCACGCGAAAATTTCGTTCACCACTTCTTTCTATACCAGTACTCTCACCTACAAAGTAAACCAATACACTGTTTTAAGATCATATGTAAACTACGATGGCAGTTCAACTTCAGGGTGCGTCAGAAAGGCATTCTCTCACTGACCTCCCTCAGCCTGGCATTCTTCGCGTCACTTGCGCTCTTCCTCGCTGCATCACGAGCCTCCGTGTGCATCAGAGGCCATTGCGGATAGATACTTATAGAGCATGGCGCTGTACGTGTGGGGTGGCAACGCCGCCAAGCAGCTCGGTCTGGACGTGGGCGACAAGGAGATCTACGACGCCGTACGTGCGCAATCCATTTTGCCGCCTTTCCGAGGATCTCTACCTAACAAATGCATTCTCTGTCTGTGTGAATGACTAGCGCGTCGTGACGGCGCTGCAGGGCCAGACGATCGTGGACTTCTCGGCCGGCGAACAGCACAGCGTGGCCGTCAACGAGTTCGGAGAAGTCTTCGCCTGGTGAGTTGTTTAGCCCCCTGATCTTCTGGGTTCCTCACGGTCTCACTTACTCGTTTGTGGACCGTAGGGGCCGTGGCCGTGAGGGGCAACTGGGTCTTGGCGTGCGCAATGAAGTCGCCGTGCGTGTTCCAGAGCGTGTAGCAGCGTTAGACGGCCACATCATCAAGAAAGTGTCGTGCGGCGACACCCACACGATCGCGTTGAGCGTCACAGGCGAGGTGTTCATGTGGGGGCTTCTACCAGAGACCCGCGAGGTCAAGAACGACGGCATGTTCGACAACGCGTCCGTGTCGCTCGCGGGCATGCAGCACCTGCGCGAGGCCAATCCAGACGTGATGGCGTCTGATATCATGGCTCGCTTGATCCGCGGCTCGGAGGAGATCTACGAAGAGCTCAATCTGACCAAGCACGACCTGGACGACGCCGAGAGTTCACTGTCGCATCTCAATTCCAAGAAAGTGCAGACTGTTCGCCACACGTGCTTTGTGCCGCGGCTCGCGACGTCGCTGCTGCGCCAACGGATCATCAACATCGCGGCGGGCTTTGCCCACTCGCTGGCTGTGAGTGGCGACGGCGTCGTGTTCAGCTGCGGCTACAACGACAGCGGCCAGTTGGGCACGGGCTCGCGACGCAACTCGGCCGACTTCACGCGGGTCCGCAATCTAGAAGGGTTCTTCATCACCCAGATCGCGTGTGGCCAGCAGCACTCGCTCGCGTGTTCGCGTATTGAGCCGCTCGACCCGAGCAAGTCCGGTGTGTGCTTTTCATGGGGGCTGGGTATGCTCGGCCAGCTTGGCTCGGGTGTCAACGTGTCGTGGCTGCCCATGGAAGTAAACGTTGGCAAGCCCGTGATCTCGATCGCTGCTGGCAGCCACCACTCGGTCACCGTCACTTTTGACCATAAAGTGTACTCGTGGGGCCACAGTGAGTACGGCCAGCACGGCGCCGGCGAGCGGGCGCAGGATCTGCAACGTGGTCTCTACTACTACTTTCCGCGTATCCAGGAGTCGCTCGAGAGCCAGGGGATCGTCGTGGAGAAAGTCGCGTGCAGTACCCACTCGACGTTTGCCGTCGCCAAGGACGGAAGCGTGTACTCGTGGGGATGGAACGCGTTCGGTATCTTGGGACTGGGCAAGTACCAGCACACTGTGAATCCTCAGAAGATCACGGGGCTCAAAGACAACGTCGCGGTCCACGTGAGTGCCGGTGCGAACCACTGTGCTGTCGTTGCGCGTCCACGAGGCTGCCACTACTCGCTGAAGTACGACCAACTGCTCAAGCATGCGCCGTTCTACGACCTTGAATTTGTAGTCGGCGACGATGCAGCGGGGACCACGAATCTACCGGCCCACCAAGTCGTCGTGTGTGCCCACAGTGGCTATCTGCGTGGTTTGCTACGTGTGTTACGGTCAAGTGCAGCCACGAAGACGGTCGAAGGCCGCGAGGTGCTGGTCGTGGACGAGTTCCGCGACGTCGACGCACAAGTGTTTCGTGCGTTTTTGTTGTTTGTGTACACCAATCGCCTCGAGATCGCGTCCCACAAGCGTCGTGCGCTCAAGGAATTTGCACTGCGGGTTTGTGCGGAGAACTTGGCCGATGAGTGTCAAGTCACGTGGCGTAAGCATCGTCCTGCCGTGACCGAGATCGATGAAATGGGGGCTACGCAGTTTGAGCTGGACATGCAGACCATGGTGCTGTCGCGTGAGTTTGCGGACGTTGAGTTCCTGTGGCCTGACGAAGAGACCGAGGACGTTGGAGAGGAGGAGGAAGAGAGTAAGACTGAAGAGTCGAAGCCCGTGCTCGTGGCGTTGCCTGCCCACAAGGCGATCCTCTCGCAGGTGCCGTACTTCCACACGATGTTCACGGGCGGCTTCAGTGAAGGCCGTGCCCACACGGACGGCAACGAGACCAAGCGAGACGGCAGTACCATGCACCAGATCGCGCTCCACCACATGCCGCAGGACGGTATCTCGCTCACGTCGTTCAAGGCGCTGCTCGCGTGGATCTACACGGGCTCGGTGTCGTCTCTGCGTCGTCTCGAGCCCACGCAGCTCATGGATCTGTACGTGACGGCGAGTCTCATTGGCCTCACGGTCCTCGCAGCGCAGTGCGAGATGCTGCTGATCAACATGCTGCCCAGCATCGAGCAGGACGCGGCGTCGCTGCAGGCGTGTCTGGACTTCGCCCTGCAGTTTGACGCACGCCGCCTCGCGTCCCTCAGCACGCGTGCGCTGGAGCTGTGGCATGGTATCGTTGCAACGCCAGCCAAGGACTAGGAAAAGGCTCAGAGATGAAGAGACCAGCGTAGAGTGGCCGTTAAAAACGAAATTAACCTGTATCACACGATAGCTGTTCGTCCGAGAGGCCTGGAAGACGATGGACGCGTTGGCCGTCGGCTCTCGGACGCTGGCGGCGTCTGCACGCGGATGTATCTTATGGAATCTCTTGTTTCGTCCAGGAAGTCGTCGTCACAGTGAGGAGAGACCATCGCGCCACTAGTGGCATTGAAATGCCGCGTCGCGGCGTGGCGTTTGCGTTTGAAGCGGTACGTCTGGGCCTGGACACACGTGCCCATGATGAAGCAGATGAGCGCCCCTGCGAGGTATCCCGACCAGGCGCGAGGCAGCTCGTACTTGCCATCTTGGCGTCGGAATTTCCTGATACTCGTGCCGTTCGGGTACTCGCCGAAGAAGTAGCCGATGCCCCAGGTCGCCATGTTGCTGCCGATCCAGCTTGTCGTCGCAATCACACTTACAGGCTGCGTCTTGAGCGTGAGAAGGCCCGTACCGAGACCCAATACACCTAGTAAGCTGTACAACACGATCTCTGGGTGGTCGGGGGCGATGAGGTAGCCGAAGGTCGTGAGGCACGTGAACGCCGTCATCATGCCGGCCGTGAGTCCGAGGCAAAACACGTCGAGATGGTCGATGCTCACGACCAATAGGCAGCAGAAGATACCTCCTAGGAAGAAGAACGTCCAGGACGCGACGCCTTCCCACTCGGCGTGGCGAAGCACACGCTCCAGCACGGCGGCTGTGCTGAACGCGCCGTCGAAGAACGCACAGCCGAGAGCCGCGTACCGAAGCACACGAGTACCAGCAAAGCACAATACAGAGCCGAAGAACACAGCGACGCATGCGGCGATGAGCGGCGCGATCTGGATGGCGTCGAGGCCACGGCGGCCTTCGGGTGTGCTGAATAGAAGGTTGACGTCCACGCCCTGGGTCTTGTTGCTGGAGGAGGAGCTGGGCTTGATGCTGGTGGTAGTAGGCGTGCTTAGAGACGCGTGACAGTGGCTGATGAGGAGATGCAGCGTCCACGCTTGCGAGGCGAGTAGGAGCTTGGACATGGCTATCGCTGCATACGCAATAGGACGAATGGCTTTGCTGGTCGACGGAGACAAGGCCAATACAGGCGCCGCATTGTGGTTGGGCCAGTGGACGGTGGAAGCCGTTTCGTGGGGCTTCTTTTCGCACCTGGAGGCTATGAGACGGCGCGGATTCCGCCCACTTCAACACAGTAAACAACTCTACGGCACGCGACGCTCGCAATAAATGCCTTGCGAGGAGACGTGTTGTTCAACGTCGACGCCGACAGAAATAGAGGGCGATGGATGCGGTGATGGACGAGGCCTGCGACGTGTGCAAGTCGCCTGTGTTGGAGTGGGGAGTCGCGTCCTTTCGCGGTCGCTCATGTAGGTGGATGGGGATCGGTAGAAGAAGGAGTCGATGCTGGCATCACGCCATGCAAAACGCCTCATAGTGTGGAACGGGAGGATGACGAGGAGCAGTTGGAAAAACGCACAAAACGCACATGTCCGTGTTGAAAAAATACTTCATCTCCTTCTCTCTTGCTCTGTCATTCATACGCTTCCGAGCTCGTGTCTGGTCCTCACACGTATCCTCCTCTCATCGAGTGGGTCTCATAGGCCGTCGCAAGCTTACGAGGTCGCGGCCTTGACCTGGCCGAGCGTGGCGTCGCTGTCGCTGTCCGACGCCGTCGACGGCGTGTCCAGCACTCCCTCAAGGATCTCAATGCTGGATCGCGACTCAAACAACGTCGCAAAGTCTACCAAGGAAAATACGTTAGAAGGCGATGACATGAGGCTATAGAGTACTGGTAGAGACTCACCAGGACACGTGACGGCACCGTAGTTTTCCGAGGTCGCGCGCAGGCTTGGGTTTCCCAAGTGGCACTCGATCTTTGTGTCCTTGCAGGTCACGACGGTCTCCTTGTCGTTGAGCTTGGCGAGGAAGTAGCCGTGGTGGGCCATCTTGGCTGTTGCGCTGAGAGTGCAGCACTTGGACGTGTCGCCCGACGTCGGGCACTTGGGGTACGAGAACGTTGGCTCCGCGGCCGTCAGCGACGTCGCCATGGCCACGCACATCAGCGCCATCAGTGTCAGCGTAGACTTCATCGTTCTACTTTATCAATCCGTCTCGGAAAGGAATCGAGCTGCGGAAATGCGAAACTGGAACGCGTAGGAGGAAGACGGCGATGGTGATGATGGAGGATCTCAGGGTGAACGGAACAGGCCAGAAGCTGGCAGGACAGTTGGCGATCAGCGCTTCTTCTCTTCTCTTCCGCCTCGCTCTCTTTGGGACGCCGTCGTGATTAGAATCCGCATGTCCATCGTCATGCCATTTTCACTCACGAAGCTCCTGGATTTCCCCATCAGTGTGCCGTGGAACCAGCTGGTTGGCACTGGTTACTTTCTGAGTCTGAGGATGGTATCAGAAATGCACCCGTTAGATTTTCGATTAGTCAGTGGAGACGATCGTTTTATCTTGGTTTTTGTATGGCAAGCCTCTTATTCGAGCCAGAACTCTGATCTGAGTATGGTCCAGTGCCACGGTCACAGCCGGTTCAACCAGTCAGCCAATCCTTTACCGAATGGATCACCATGTGCTGCGTCGTGTCTCGTTAAAGACCAGCAGCTCCATGATCCGAATGAGCGTCGTTTACTGAACAGTCTGGTGGTCAAGCTCCCGCCCAGCAGCAGCAGCCAGTAGGAACGGAGTCACACGACCTTTACGATCACCGTCCTTCGCGTCGGCTCTTCTCTTCCTGTGTGGCGTCGCTGTTGCGACAGACGGCAGACACTGGCCGGTGCTGAAATCCAGAGCCCACCAACCCAGCAGGTCAGGTCAGGTGTCGTGCCCGCGCCTACTTGCACCACAGTACACTCGTAGGCGTGGGAGAAGCGAGAAGGCCAAGCAGAGGGAGGGGGATCTGCAGTCAGAATCCTGCATTGAATCGCGCAGTTCGTGTCAGTGAACGAGGCGCTGGAGGTTGAAAACTCACAGCCTTCCCCACTGAGACTCTTTCTCCAGTACAGACTCTCTCTATTCCAATGGTGAGCTGGCGTGGATTGGTGTTGCTGGCGCTCACGGCGTCGGCGGCGCTTGTGTCTTCGACGACCGAGGCCGCAACGAAGATTAGCATCCGAGTCTCGACGACTGAAGCCGAGACGGCGACCAAGACGGTGGTGGACGATTCGACCAAGGACTGCGAGATCAACGGCATCAAGCTGCGCCACCGCACGCTCCACTACTACGCCGACAAGGCGTACGTCGCGTGTAAGCACGGCATCGCGGCGTGTTACCTGCAGGACCGCCACCACGACCACGCGTCGCAGGTGTCGTGCCCACACAAGAACCTGCAGCAGAAGATCGACGAGTACGCTAAAGAGGAGAGCCGCCGCCGTCGACTCTCGCTCGCGGTCGTGGACTCGAACCGCAAGTGGGCTAACGGCGTCGTGTGCTACTCGATGAACGCGCAGTACCCATTCGACGCGACCCAGAAGGGGCTCATCGCGGACGCCATGAAGGTGTACGAGAAGGAGACGAACATCCGCTTCCTGCCACAGTCGACCTGCAAGACCAACAAGCTCACGTCGTACTGCAACGGTTGTGCTGACTACGTGGACTTCAAGCACCCGACGACCGGCCGTGACTGTAACAGCAGTATCGGTGTGAACGGCGCCGGCGGCCAGATCATGTTCCTGGCGGACCGTTGCTTTGAAGGCGACGGCTCGCTCAAGAACGACTACGGGTCGGCCATGCACGAGATCGGCCACTCGCTGGGATTGTACCACGAGCACCAGCACCCGCAGCGCCAGGTCGCCGTGTTCTGGGACGACATCCCGACCTCGATCTGGGGTGAGATGAAGATCCGTGACGTGAGCGTCGGCGGTGCCTACGACGCGGACTCGGTCATGCACTACCCAGACTCGTACGGCTTCTGCTACCCCAAGTTCTGCACGGCCACGCTCACGACTGGATGTGTGCCCGTGGGCAGCAAGTTCTGTAACCTGAACGACGACACGTCCAAGTGTGTCGAGCCGAACAAGAACCTTTGTGACGAGACCAAGACCAAGGCCATCGGACAGCGCCGCTTCCTCAGCCAGGGTGACCTCGACGCGCTCAACGAACTATATAAGCAGCCGCAGTGGTCCGCTTCCGCGTCGCAGATCGTGATGTAACGCGTCGTTGCTGGAAGAGGAGGAGCGAGCGTGGATGAAGAAGTGCTTCCTCGTGACGGACAGCGGGAGAGGCAGAGTACAGTAGGTTGGAGGCTGGTGGCTTTGCTTTCCGCACCACATGACACGTCGTCAGTTTGTTTTCGCGTTCGCCCAGAAATTTTGTGTGTTGTTTTTTGCCATTTCCGTTTGTCGTGTCTCCCATTTTCGTGATCAAATCAACGTTAATATACGTAGCCACCACCACCACATCTTACTCGATTCCTAGGCTAGTGTTCACTACCTCAGCCATTAGACGTCCGGCAATGCCAAAGAAAGCTCTCGGTGCGACTCGACGAAGCCAGCGACGCGAGAAGCTTCGGGTCGACTTCTCTTCATGTCACGACGGATGCCAAGAAGCTGAACGGAGTTGCTGATGCTGAAGTGCAGCGGCTTTACTTCGCGTGCCTCGTTGCAGCTGGAAATGGAGACGATCACGCTCAACGTTGCTGCGTGACGTCATCTCCCCCAGGCTGAACTTCCTGGATGAAACTCCGGTTTTCCATATCAGAAAGGCAATTGTCGCTGCCTTTCTCTTCGTGTGCTCGGCTCCCCTGCGGTATCCACAATTTCCTCACCGATTCCTTCACTATGTGATAATTCAAGTGTACCGTCAAAAGTACCATATACACGGTACCATGTACCAAAGTATCTCCTCACTTTCGCCGTTTGACCTCGCTGCCATGATCCCCGTCAGCTTTGACCACACGACCCAAGTGAGTCCCAAGGTTGACGAATATGCGACTGCTTGTCACGCGCCCTGTGCGCTCGCTGCGCGGCCGCCACGCTGCTGCGCGTGCAGCTACGTTCGCGACGTCTGCTCCATCGTCTTCGCCTGCGAATGGCGATGCTCCACTGGGCCGCGTGGTCGTGATCACCTCGGGAAAGGGCGGCGTCGGCAAGACCACGTGCACGGCCAGTATCGGCTACGGACTCGCCATGCAGGGCTACCGCACGTGTCTGATCGACTTCGACATTGGGCTGCGTAACCTGGACTTGCACTTGGGCTGCGAGCGCCGTGTGATCTTCGATTTCATCCACGTGATCGAGAAGAACTGCCGTCTGAACCAGGCTCTGATCAAGGACAAGCGTCTCGAGAACCTGTCGCTGCTGGCCGCGAGCCAGACCCGCGACAAGGAGGCGCTCACGGAGGACGGCGTGGAAGAGGTGCTCGATGAGCTCAAGAAGCAGTTTGATTTCATTCTGTGCGACTCGCCTGCGGGCATTGAGTCGGGCGCGCGTCACGCCATGTACTTTGCCGACGACGCGATCCTCGTGACCAACCCTGAGATCTCGTCGTGCCGCGACTCGGACAAGATGATCGGCTTCATCGCCAGCAGGTCGCTGCGCGCGCAGGAAGGACGCGAGCCAGTGCACCAGCGCCTGCTCATCAACCGCTACGACGCCAACCGCGTGGAGAGCGACGACTGTCTCTCGGTCGAGGTGCGTTGCATGTGGCCTTTCTAGATGGGATTTAGATCTTATTTTGAGCTGTTTTGGGCGTGAAAAACTGATTTTTATGGTCATTTTTGGAACAGGATATTGAGGAGATGCTGGGTCTGCCGGTCGTGGGCGTGATCCCGGAGAGCACCCACGTGCTGACGTCGTCCAACATGGGCCAGCCCGTGATCACGGCCAATGGTGAGCGTGCGGCCGTGGCGTTTGAAGACGCCGTCGCGCGGTTCCTGGGCGAGGAGCGCGAGATCAAGTTCCTCGAGCCAGAGAAGCCCAAGGGCTTCCTCGACCGCCTCTTCTCTCGGTAAAATACTCACTTTAGCGAAGGGCTTTTGTGGCGTTCCTGTGGCGTCAAGAGCTATGAGCAAACGACGCCAAGAGCACCAATTTTTTTGGCAAGTGGACGTCGTTTTGGGTGGTTTTTGGGTGGTTTTACTACAGATTAGCGTCGGCTCTTTTCCTTGCCGCCCTTCTTCTTGAGCAGATACTCTTCCTCCATCTCCTTCTGCTCGGCCTCCAGCACGTTCAATCGCTCCAGAACTACACAGCCACAACAACAAGAACACAGTCAGCCTTCCGATCCCCTCCCAACTACAAGCACAAACTGTCAACGTACTCGGCAGCAGTTCGTTGTATCGCTCTTCAGCCAGCGAAAAGCCTTCGCGCTTGATCTCCTTGATGCTCAGCTGTCGCTCGGCCGTGCTCGGCAGCTTGGCCACCTCTCGCGCCCAGGTTTCCTGTGTACGCGCGAAGAAATCGCGCAGGTTCTCGCCCATTTGCGGCGTGCGGATGATATCATCAAGTCCTAGCTGGTCCTGGAGCTTCTCGATCTCAGCTCGCAGGGCACGACGGTCGCTCGTCTTCTTGGTCTTCTTCTTTTTCTTCTTCTCCTTGACACCGTCGTCCTCGTGCTCACTGTCTTCCTCGCCAGCCTTCTCCTTGAGCATCTCCACTGCTCGCTCCACGGCGGCAGCAGCCTCACGCTCGCTCTTGCTCTTCTTGTCTTTTCGAACGACGACTTCGTCTTCCTCATCGTCGTCCTCGTCGCCATCATCATCATCGCTGTCGTCGTCGTCGTCGCCGTCCGAGGATTCCTCGGTCTCACTGACCTCGCCCTTCCAGACCTGGTCGGCCATCGTGCCCGGCAGCAGCTCCTTCCACTCTTCCAGTCGCTTGAGATCCAGCGACCAGCAGTCGTCCAGCGTGATCTCACGGTCGCCGTCTTCCACCATGCCGCCGTACACGTACATCGTGCTGCCGCGGATGATGATCGACGGGTTGATTCGCGGACAAGGCGCAGGAGCCGACGGCTCCTCTGGCTTCTGCTCGACGACTGCCGCCGCTGGGACGAACGCAGTCGGCGCAGGAGGAGCACGCACAGGCAAGATGAGTTCGTCCTCATCTTCCTCCTTCTTCTCCTCTTCTTCTTCGTCGTCAAACACGTGGACGCGTGGCTTGGGCAGCTCGTCATAGTTTTCTTCCTCTTCCTTCTTCTCCTTTTCTTCTTCTTCGTCGTCCTTGATGTACACGAAGTTGCCGTCCTGGTCGATGTACCCGAACTGGTTCTCCAGCATCTTCTCAAAGTCGTCCTGGTCCTCGCCGTCCTCGCTGCCGTCGTCGCTGTTGTTGCCATCCTCTCCGTCGTCATCTCCATCGTCCTGGCCATTGCGGTCCTTCTTCTTGCGGCGGCGCTTGCCGTCGTTTGTCTTCTTTCCTCGCAATTTGAACTCAAACCACCGACGGCGGTCCATGTCGTACACATACAAGTCGTTGTAAAACGTGCTTCGCATGGCGTGGCGACGCTGCTCTTCATCGTACACGCCTCCGAACAGAATGAACCGCTGCTTGTGGACCGTCACAGCGGCGCCACCGCGTGGACTAGGCGCCTGGCCCTTGCGAGACATCTTTTCCCACGTCGGCTCCTGACGCTTGAGCACTGGCGCCATATTCAACGCCCACAGATCCGAAAACACCTTGCCCTCCGACTTCTCACCGACGTTTTTGACCTTGGCGTAGCCGCCGTACACAAAGACCTGGTCTTTCGACGGGTGCACGGCGAGCTGGCAGCCACTGCGCGCCGACGGCACGGCCTTGTGCAGTGGGTACGTAGCCTTGCGCCACTTCATATCCTGGAAGTTGAACAGGAACAAGTCGTTGTACCACTTGGTCTCACGCGCAGCCTCGTAGAAGCCACCGAACACGACCAAGTAGTTACGCCACACGACCATGCGGTGGCCACTGCGAGGCGACGGACCGCCCTTGTCCTCGAGCGCCTCCCACGAGTTGGTCTTGAGATCCAGTCGCCAAAAGTCGCGGTAGTGGTGGAACTGGTCGGCGGTCGCGAACTCGCCGCCAAAAATGTACAAGTGGTCTCTGTACACGACGGCCTGGTGGCTGCAGCGAGGCGGCGGCGAGTTCGGAGACGAGATCATCTTCCAGTCGGTCGGCCCGCCGTCCACGTTCCAGCGGTACAGCTCATTGAAGCACACGTTCGTGTCGCCGTCAAAGTACTCGCCGCCAAACATCATCATCTCGCCAGTCGGAAGCATGGACATGCTGAAGTTGGCGCGTGGACTCGGCTGGCCGCACGCCTCCACGAGCACTTCCTTGCGTTGGGCATCTTTCTTCAAAATCTCGGCGAGGATGAGTTCGATGTCCTCTTCGTCGTTGGCCTTGCGGTCTTTCTTGGCGCCCTTGGCCGCCTGCTTGGCCTTCTTGGCCTCAATGCGCTGCGCCTTGGTGAGCTCCTTCTCGCCGCCCTTGGCCTTGGCGCTGCCCTTGGTCTTCTTGCCCATGGTGGTCGTCTGTCCTCTCGCAATTGATCTGATGGTGTCGAAGAGCTCATTTCCATTGGCTGACCCGCGGGTCTGGGTCACCGAAAACAAACGAAAAACGGGCTTGACCCGTCGGAATTTACCCAAATTAGTGTATTTTGGGTAATGTAGCCATGTTGCAAATTTAGCTCCTCATTCAAAATGGGTTGAGAATGGAGGAACAAGCTTCTACTGACTCATTGACGAGTAGTTCGTCCATTGAGCATCATGCCGCGAAGATCCTCCTCCTCGTCGTCGTCTCACTCAAGGCGTACGTCGTCCGCTGTGTCGGCGCCAGTGCTGAGCCATGTGATGGAGAGCGAGAACGAACGCGAGGAGAACGCGACGCTGCTGGCCAAAGCCGCGAGCGAACTGGAGGAAACGCAGCGCATGGAGGCCGAGCGTGACGCGCGATTCCAAGAAGCAGAGAAAGAATTGATGGACGTGCTGGAGACCGACGGCGTCTCCGACCACGTGCGCAAGCGGCAGCTCACGAGGCTTTTTGACCGGTTTCGATACGAGTATTCGCAGCTCAGCACGCGGTTCCGAGACAATCTGAGGACGCAGCGCAAGATCATGGACAAGGTAGGTGATCTCTGTCAAATTACTTGATTTCCTAGTCTGATGAGAGTTTTTTTCTAGTGTCTGGAGATGAAAAACGAGCTCGTGATGAGTGCGATCAAGATCAAAACGGCCAAGCAGCTCCAGGACGAAGAGATGAAGAACCTGTTGTACTACCGCGAGGAATGCGAGCACGCGTGGAAGGCCACAAGCGTGTGTGAGGAGCGAGAGAGGGACGCTGTGCGGATCATCGACGAGCTCAAAACCGAGATCGACGAGCTACAGAGTCAAGTCAAGACGCTGCTGGGCATGGACGTCGACGGCAGTCAACGAAAAGTGACCAAATCGAAAGCCGATGGAGTTTCACAATTGCCAGTACCAGCAGGCGTGGAGGGGGACTGTCTGTCTCCTGTGCGCTCGCCAGTCAAGCGCCGTCAAACAGTCCTCAATGGCAATACGTCGTCCCCGACAAAGGCAAAATTCTCACAGTATTCTGACGATTCGGACGATTCTCAGCCTCGGCTTCTCTCGTTTGACGAGTGGAAGCTGTCCACACGCGTGTGGAGTCCATCATCGGACCACTGCAGTATAGTCGCCAAGGCACCGACTCCGTCCCAAGAAGATCTGTTCCTCCAGCAGCGCAAGATGGAGATCGCTCGGTGTGTGTCCGTGCCAAGTCTGCAACCGACAGCGATGGAGCGAGCATCTACAGCAGTCGCTGGTGGTTCCTCGCCGTCTCGACGCGATCAGCAACGCCATTCAGAGTTGGATGCACGACGAGCTACGACCAGCGTGGGCAGCAAGCGGATACCGTCGTCGACTTCGCAGCCACTTCCCAGCGTCTCTGCGACGCGTAAACTCTCCTCAACATGATCTGGAGATGGCTCATCGGCGTGTATTCACTTTCTAAAATCGTTTTTATTTGCCGCGTACGTGTATCGATCCAATCGGACTGGTCGGGTTACGCCGTCTTGGCACGCTTCGCCTGTGGCTCACCACCGTCCTCCTGGTCCTTGTCAGTCGTCTCCTGGGTGGTCTGGGCTGGCTCGGCTTCCGCGTGAGCACGCGACGCGATCAGCTCCCGCAGTGCTGGAGCACTCAGGTGGGCTGCCTTCGTGCCCGTGAGCAGGTACCCACTGAAGTTGTTCATCTTCATCTCTGGGTGGGTTCGACCTGGCAGGATCTGGTACTCACGCGTCCAGGTCTCGTTGAGCTGCAAGTCCACGATGGAATCCATCTTGGTGAGTGTGTAGAACAGGCTCGACAACGGCTCGAGGTACTCGCAGTACACGACAAACGGACGCGAACACTTGAGGTACGGCAGCAGCGCCAGCAACACGTTCTGTGGGTCGTAGTGCGTGGCGATCACGAGGCTGTCGCTCTGCTCGCGGATCCATTCGCGAACGACCTCTGTTGGCTGGCGCTTGATCTTGCCCTCGGCACGCTTGGCCTTGCGCTCAAAGTACTTCTTCTGCTCAGCCGGCGTGTAGTTGGCGATGCGTTCGTCCTCGAGACGCTTCTTCTCTTCCTCGGAAAGACGATCACGCAGGATCGGCTCCATCGGCGAGATCTCGCTCTCACTCTACGCATTTCACACAAAACCAGTCAGTGAATGAAAATCCCCAGGAAATAACTCTATCAGTTCGTGAGGCACTCACCACTTCGAGGTACTTGATCGTGTTGAGCGGGAACGTGTGGATGGACTCGTGCGTCTTCTTATCAAAGTTGAAGCGGCGCAGGATATCGGCAGGCGCCTGCTGGCCTTCAAAGCCGGCGATGATACGGCCGAGTCCGTTCTGGCGTTCGGCGATGGCGCCTGTGATGAGACCCATGCACGTGTCCACGACCAGCACTTGAGCCGTCGCGTAAATGTTGGCGTACACGAGCAACTGGCCGAGCGAGTCCTCGCGGATGTTGCAGATCTTGCTCGGGTTCTTCATGCGGTACGTGCGGCACAGCGACTCAGCCGTGCACTTGACAAAGCGCACGCGCGGCATGTACTTTTGCTGCTTCTTCTTGAGGTACTTTTGCTTGGAAAACTCCGTCTTCGAGTCCCACGTGTCGCTGTTTTCCACGAGCTTGGCGATGATATCCTGGCCAGACACGCCGCTCTCACGCAGACTGGCAATATCACGGCCGTTCAGCTTCTGGGCCGAGTTCGTGTCGATGTAGTTGCGGTTGTTCTCTTCTGGCACCTCGAATTCGCCGATTTCTACCATAAAAACCAGCATGAAAATGAGCATTTTCAATCCACTAGCGCCATTGCAAGCTTGCCATTGTGGTCGTTACCTGGCGCAACTGGGTCTGGGAACAAGCCGCCGTCCACGGGCACGAGCTTCTTGTTCTGTTCCTCGAAGATCGAGCTACAGTTTAGGAAGATTAGCGACTCTATGATCGTGATTTTGACCGGTTCCACACACAATACTTACCCATAACGGGATCCGATGACTGGCTTGACAGGCGTGAGCTTCTTGCCGACGCGGATATTGCAACTAAACAGGAGTAAATGAGTCCAAAATGAGCATTGTGACGGTCTCAGGACAGCTCTGAAAGCCGAGAAAGTACGCACTTGTTGACTTTGATGTCCTGGAAGAAGAGGCGGCCGTCGCTGGTCTCGCAGATCACGGTGTCGCCTTCATAGATCACGTTCTCCAGGCGCGGCGTCTCGCTGCTCGTGGTCGCCATGGTCAATTTCGTGCTTGGTGGTGGCTTTCCAATGGTGAGCTGGTGGGTTCGGCAGCACCAGCCGAACCTCTATCACAATTCAGTACATTGGGCAGAGCTATACACACTTGGTATGTATATTAATCCGGATAATGAAGCGAATCGGCCAGAGTATACACTTGAGGACGAGTCAGAGCTCATTGGCGTGTCATCAGTTGATGCGGTGGAGAAACCCGACGCAATATCCCGGCGATTAACAGCTCCACGGAAGTCTCTACGCACACGAGGAGGACGCGACCAGCTCAACATGACTAGCGCACAGATGATGCGGTGCAGCGCCGCGGTGTTCGCGTTGTTGGCGCTCATTTTGAGCTGCTCTACGAGCCACGCGAGTGGATCCAGTCGGGAGCTCTTGGCTCGCTACCAATCCGATGATACCGAGCCACGCGCGCTTGCTAGCACGTCGCAATTCCACGGCAAGATGCATTCGGACGAGTACTACAAGTGGTTCTACCGCTGGCATCGAGGCGGCGTGTTTGTGTACCACGAGAGCATCCACCCTTGTCTACTGTTCAACCAGAGCTGCTCGTTTGCGGACGCCAAGGACATGGACCATCGACTTGTATTCCACGTGAACACGACCATCGTCAAGCAAATGGAGTTCGTCACAGTCCAGTACGATTTGGGCGATGAAGACGCGAGAGACGGCGATTTCATCGGCGTGTACTGTGTTGATGAGGAGGAATCGCCGGACAAAAAGGTCGAGTCGGGTGACTTGATCGACTACATTGAGATCAACGCGACGCTGGAAGGATCGTTCAAGGGCTCCTTTGTGGTCGGCCCACTGGTGAACATGCGCTGCTCGTACCAGTTCCGGTACTTGCGTTATATCGACAAGCTACAGTACCACACGTTGAGCGAGTCGGCGCATATTGAGATGGAGAGCGGGCATTCCGAGCCAGTGCAAGTGCATCTTGCTCTGACGTCGACACCTGGAGAGATGCGAGTCACGTGGACAAGCGGTAAAGGTGCCCACCAGCACGTGCACTACGGTTTGCACTCCAAGAACGTCACGAATCACACCGAAGCGTCTACGATGACGTATTCTGACAGGGATATGTGCAGTGAACCAGCAACAATCGAGGCTGCGAGATGGTTCCGCCACCCAGGCTACATCCACGAAGGCGTGATGAAGGGGCTTCAGCCGGGGAAGACGTACTTCTACAACGTCGGCAGCAAGAACGGCGTCGTCAGCCACGAATACTCCTTCACATTTCCTGCGGCTCCTGGCGCCGGTCCGACGGAATCGCAAGACAGCCAGAGCTTTTTCATGTTCGGCGACCTCGGCCAAGGTGTCCTTGAGGCCATTCCAAGCGGTGAGCCAGTCGAACGACACTTCACTGGTCTCCAGTACGAGTCAAGGCAGTCGGCGACGTCGAACCAAACCGTGATGAAGCGCATCATCCAGGACTTGGCCGACGACGACGATGGAAACTACGTGGCGGTCGTCCACGTGGGTGATCTATCCTATGCAAAGGGGAGAACGTACGTGTGGGACCAGTTCGGTGCGCTCGTTGAGCCTGTGGCCTCCAAAATTCCGTATATGGTGGCTATCGGGAATCACGAGTACGACTATCTCAGCAGCGGTCACGGTCACGACCTGTCTGGAAGCGATGTTGCCGATGAGAACGGTTGGCATCCGGAGCAAGGAAACTACAAGAACGATTCGAAAGGCGAGTGCGGGGTGCCTGCCGTCAAGCGATTCTCCATGCCGGACAATGGCAACAAGATGTTCTGGTACAGTTTCCGACTCGGGCTCACGCACCACATCGCTCTCAGCAGCGAGCACAACTGCAGCACACACTCGCCCATGCACAAGTGGCTCGTCCATGAGTTGGCGCACAACGTGAACCGTACAGAGACGCCGTGGTTGCTCGTCCACATCCACCGACCGCTGTACTGTTCGGAAAAGTACGCCTCCGACTACGACGTCTCGCTGCTGCTACGGGGCTGTTTCGAGCATTTGTTCATGAAACACCACGTCGACGTCGTGTTCTCTGGGCACTACCACGCTTACGAGCGCACGTGCCCCGTGTACAAGAACCAATGCCATCAAGACGCCACCAGCCACCAAGCTAACGCACCCATCCACATCATGATCGGCTCGGGCGGCGCTGAGCTGGACGACATCGACTACTACAAAAAGAAGGACAACGCGGCCGAGTGGAGTGCGAGTCGCCTGCAGGAGTACGGCTATGGCCGCTTCCATGTGTACAACGCCAGCCACGCGCATTTCGAGTTCGTAAGATCACGAGATCGCCATGTTGCCGACGACGCGTGGATCATCTCGGACCACCACTGGAACGTCAGATCCACAGCCCAGTCTCGCGTGGGCGCATGAGTCTTGATGTGTTGTAGCCCAGCTCTTGTCATAGCTTCCATAGAAACTCAATGCTTGTTCTTTCCGACAACTCTCTCCGTCATCTCGAACTGGACAATTCAAATCCGTCCGTTCGTCCTTTCTCACGGTTGATGACCGAGAGTGAAGGTCTCATTCAGTGACGTGGTCCACACTTCTCGTCGTTCTGATTTCGCGCCTCCGAGAAATCCTGAGATATCTCTTTTTCTAGGTTCAACTAGGATTGTTGTCCCTCAAACTAGGTTTGTGGCCGAATTGAAACATTTGAATAGCGCGCCAAGCGAAGTGGTTAACCCCAAGTTAACCATCATTTTCCCTGTGTTTGTACCAGACGGGAAGCATTTGAAAGGGGAAGGGAGGAAGAAAGGGGAGACCGCCGACGCCGTTGCCTGTGAGTATTACGCGACGCTAGCGCCCTCTACGCACGACCAGCTACACGCAAACGCATTCTACACACTCCCAGCTACGTACCCACGACGTTTGAGCCATGGGGGACGCCGTGCGCCGCGTGCAGAAGCACCTGCAGGAGCTGTCGCGCGACCATCTCACGAGCGTCGAAGACCGGCACCACGCGAACCTGGGGTGGCTGCAGGTGTCGCTGCAGCAGCTCTGTAAGCAGATCGAGGTCGACGTGCGCGTGGAGCTCACGCGGCCGCCGCGCCTGTCGTTTTCCAAGCCGCTCGCGCCGCCGTTGACGACAAGAGCAGACACAGAGACGACTGCTACTCATACGACAGCGAATACAAGGACAGAGGTCGTGAAGACCAAGGCAACGACGCGATTGGAGTTTGATACGGACGATGACGACGAGCCATCACGCGATTCCAAGAAGGAAACTATGAAGGACGCGCATGTGGAGACTGTGGTGGAAATGGAGACGGAGGAGTCGTCGACGCGAGAAGACGAAGCCACGACAAAGAAGACCAAGACGACGACAGTAGTGACTAAGACGCGTAAGGTTCTCAAGCCAAAGAAGATCGTGACCAAGGTGAAGACGCTGGTGAAGAAGCCCAAGGCGGAGCTGCCGAAGATCGAAGTCGGTGCGTTGAAGGTCGTGGATCTCAAGAACGAGCTCAAGAAGCGAGGACTCAAGCAGACAGGCGTCAAGGCTGTGCTGGTGGCCAGACTGCAGGAGGCGCTGGATGCGGAGGACGCCGAGGTGGAGGAGGAGGAGGTCGAAGAGGAGGTGGAGATCGTGGAGGAGGTCATGGAGGAAGTCGAGGAGGAGTACGAGGAGGAGGTCGAGATCACAGAGGATGTCGAGGAGCCGATGGTGGATGCGACTGAGGACACCGAGGTTATCGTGATCGACGAGGACGACAGCCCCAAGCCCAAGGCAAAGCAGACGCTGAAAGAGGAACTGTCTGCGAGAGAGGCGGCGCGGATGTCGATGGAAGATGTGGACGCGGGTCACGACACCTTGGACACGCAGAGCGCAACGCAGGATACTCAGGCCGACTCTGGAAAGGCGGCGTCGGCCAAGTCGAGTCCGAAGAAATCGCTGTCGGACATGGTGTCGGCTCCTTCAGCTGACGAGATCGTGCGCGAGAGTGATCTTGGTGGCGAAGACCTCATAAGCCCGGAAGCAAAGGCATTTGCAGCTTCAGTCGTGTCAGCGCAGAAGTCACCAGCCAAGACGAAGGCGGCTACGGCGGCGGCAGCGGTGGTGAAGGAGAATGCCGCGAAGGCACCGACCCAGAAGAAGACCGACGACGCGGATGTTGCAAAGTCTGCCGCCATTGCGAAGTTCGACAAAACCGCGGTTGAGCCGATGATGAAGCTGCCCAGTGCGAAAAGTGAACCGAATGCAGTGTCCGATACTGCCGCTCAAGCCAAGAAACAAGCTGCCGCCGTTGAAAAGGTGGCGTCTGACAAGCCAGAGACAGCTACTACCGTGAAGAATGACGCAGTGTCGAGCGACAAGGCCGATACGGACGAGTCATCGGCACGATCCAAACCTCAACGTGCCGCGGCAGCTTTGTCTTCAAGCGTCCTCGCGAAAACCATGGCCGCCACGGATCAAGCTCTGAAGGCTGCTGCGGCGGCTGCGGCTGCTGCAGCGGAGCAGGCTGCCAAAACTGCTCAAGCTGCAACTGCTCCTGCTAGCGCCCCGACTGTGACGCCTGCTCGTGAGATCCTTGCGCGTTTGAAGTCGATGACTCCGGGGGCGTCGTCAGATCGATCAAGTTCGGTTTCGTCGTACACAGCGTCTCGGCGGTACACAGGAAGCACCAACTACGTGGAAGACTCTCAGCCAGACCAGTCGCCGCACCCACACATGAGCTTCGCGACCGACGTCACGTCGACGAGAGCTGCGTCCTCCTCTCAATTGGAGCTCCAGGCGATTGCCGCGAAGATGACGAGAGCTGCGTCCTCCTCTCAATTGGAGCTCCAGGCGATTGCCGCGAAGATGAAGACTCCTGATGCGACGTCCGGAGCTCCTCCTGCGAGCGAGCGAGTTGCGCACAGCGAGCCTCGAGTGAACACAGTCAAGCCGCCAGTTGTCGATGAAGCTGAGCGCAAGCGCCAGGAGCAGCAAGAGAATATCCAGCGTGAAGCCCAGCGATTGCGAATGGCTGCGAAGCAGTCTGCACGAAAGCGTTTCGAGGAAGCGAAGAGCACCAACCTGCTCTTGGCCAAGCGCGATCAGGCCCAAAGTGAGATCTCTGCTCCATCGTCATCAACAACGCAGCGATCAAGCTCGGCGAACTCGTCGACCCCGGTCACTCCAACCGAACCCATCAGTTCGACGTCGGCATCGTCAGCTTCTAGCACGGAGAGTACTGCACTCAGCGGTGAAAAGGCGGAGAAGAAGGCGCCTGTCAACGAGAGCAAACCTGTGCAAGTGGCGAAGTCGACTGCGCCAGTGGTGAAGCCTACTCCAGTTGAGAACGCGAAGCGATCAGCGCCATCTACAGTCTCTGACGCGCCAGCTAAGAAGGAACCTGAGCCGACGAAACGTCTTCTGCAGACCCGCAAGCGTTCGAGCATCGCCATCGACACGTCTACATCCACGCTGTATCCTTCCAAGAAGCGAGCGAGTGTTACTCGCGCGAAGGATGCCGTTGCAGACGCCCCTGTGGCGAAGCATTCGAGTCTTACCAAGGACAAACCGACCGAGGTTCCTCGAAAGCGATCAAGCACATCGCGTGATGCACCAGTTGTGGAAGCCACAAAGCGCCGACGATCCAGCGAGACTCGAGACAAACCAGTTGCAGCTCCAGCCACGACCAAACGGACGAGTATCACGTCCGAAACTACCAAGCCGACGTCCCGTACCATCCCGACTGCGGCCAGAAGCACAGCAACGATGAGCCGAAGAGACTCTGCGTCGTCTACTATCTCGTCCAGCTCCAACATCTCCACGAACGAAAGCCGGTCGAAGACAGCGACGACGTCTGCGATGGCGGGTGGAGCAGTTCGCAAGCCGGCAAACCTCGTGAGTGGACTCCACTCGTTCACGTCTCTGTTGGAGAAGGACTCTGTGAATCTGTCGAGTTCTCAGGGAAGCAACACAAGCTCAAACTCGCGTGCTCCAGGTGTCAGTGCGCTGAAATTGGCAGAGAAATCGCGGTTGCTTGAGCAGAAGAAAAACTTGGAGAAGGCGAAGCGGAAGGAAGCGTTGGCGAAGAAGTACGAGGAACAGCGCAAGGCGGACGAGGACAAGCGGAAAAAGTACGCGCAGATGAAAGAGAAGGCCGAGCGCGATGCACGATTGAAGCGGGAACAGGATCAAGCAACTGAGAAGAAGCAGCGCGATCTTGAGCTGGCGAAGAAGCGACAGCAGCGTCTGCAAGAGATGCGCTCGGGCATGGAGAAGAAGAAAGCACCGGGCTCCGAGAAGGATCCAGCTCCTGCAGCAGCAAAAACCACGGCAGGCGTTGCTCCGGTGTCCCGAGTTGCTGCTTCAACGTCATCTACAGCGTCTTCGTCATCATCCGTTTCCGTTCAGCCTACGAAGCCAGCAGCAGGGAAGGCAGCAGCTTCCAAGGAGCTCACGACGTACGCGATGTCTGAACACGAAGAGTCTGAGAGCGAAGGCAGCGACGATGAGAAGGACACAAAGCGGAACGACAAGAACATCCCGAAGTGGGCACAGCGCGAACATCTCGAGCGTACGCTGAAGCTGCAATTCGGGCCGAACGCCGTTGACCCGACACCTTCGATCTTTCCTGATTTCGTGGACTCGTGCGACCTGGAGGCGATCTTCGAGCCGACCGACGTGCGTAAGAAGAAGCGTTTCCAGCGACGAACAAGCAGCGGCAACTGGCTCGCAGACCGGCCGACTGCACGCGAGAAAGCGATCTACAAGCGCGACATGGGTTTCCAGCGATAGTGGCGAGGCAGCAGGGGATGAGAGGTACTAGTATTTTATTCGGTGACGCATGTTGTTGTTCCACAGGAGGCGGTAACGATGTTTTCAATAAATATGGGAATGCCACTGGCCGTCGACGCTTCGATCGCGTGCGACTTAAGAGTCTTCCGTCTCGTCATGCGGCTTTCAGGTGAAGAGAAGGGTCGTGTTCAAGGGGTGGAGGCGGTGGCGGTGCGCGCAAGGCCTTCGGTTCGGGATTGCTGACTGCTTTGGTGCGTCGCGAGTGGTGCGAGTCGTGGTTTTCGGCTGCGTAGCGTGCGAAGAATCCAGGCTCCTCGCCGATCACGAAGCTTCGCGACCGCATTCTATGAGCCTCGGCGGCCGCTGCTGAAGGCATCGAGGTGGAAGCACTGGGCGATCCGACGGGCGAGTCAACTCCGAAGCGGTTGACCGGTGAGATCAGGTTCGTGGGTGTGGAGTTGGCACTAGATGACATGGTGGGTCGGCCGTCTAACGAATTGTTGCTGCTGGCGAAGATCTTGTAGTCACCTGATGCATAGATGCGAAGCACGTTTTCTTCTTCGGCGAGCACGTTCATCACGAGCCGCGACAAGTTCTCAAGTGTCTTCTTCACGCGCTTGCAGCTCGCCTCGTCTCGCAGCTTGGTGTCCAGCGCGACGATGCATCCGATGGGCGTGAACTGCTTGTGCTTGTGGAAGATCGGCGCGGCACCGAAGAACCGGAAGACGTCCTGTTGGCTGTGAGGCACTTTCTGGCGATCGCGAGACGCCGTGAAGACGTCTTTGCTTCGCATGGCGTGGCCACAGAGCGAGAGGAAGTTGGGCGACTGCATGGCGCTGGACCGCAGTCCTCGATGAGCGAGCACCCAGACGTGAGAGTCTTCCATGAGCACGATGGCGCTGCCCTTGCACTCCAGGTAGTCGCTCAGCAGCGAGCAGACCGAGTGGAGTTTGTGGTTGTGGTACTGACTAATGATGACCTTGTGTTCAGTCTCGTGAGGCGAAGTGCAAGGTGTGAGAGCGGACCCTGGCGAGAGCATCGGTGGCATCGAAGGAAAGGACGAAGATGTCGACGATGACAAGGTCTGGGTCGAGTGGTTCGTGGCCGTGGTGTTCACGCGAGTCGTGCGCACGACACGCGTCTCGCACTGGTTGTCGAACGTCTGGGCGAGGTTTGCGAGGTCTTCTCCCAGCGTTGGCTGCTTGGCGTTGTGGCGACGGAGGCAGTTGATGCACGCGTACGAAATGTCGACGCCGGCGAGCGGCACGTCCACGAGGAAGAAGCCGAGGCATCGGCGGCAGCACACGTCTCCACACTGTTGACAGCACAGCCATCATCAGAAAGTGATTCAAGGGCTCCGATAAGCAAACAAGATCCAGAGGCAAACGTACGGCTCGGCAGTGGTGGCGACGACGCAGGAACCCGAACTTTTTGACGCAGATTCCGCAACGCTGCGCGCGGTCGTTGGGTTTCCAGGCGGAGATGGGGACGCCTCGCATGATTGGCGTGCGGTTGCTCACGCCGTGGAGCGTGCCATTCACTCCACCGCCTGCCAGCTCAGCGTACGGATACGGCATGCCAGTGTCCATCGCGATCGAGTGGGTGAGTGAGAAAGAGAGCTCAAGTTCGAGAGTGTGCGAGAGGATCGTCCGTTGCGCTTGCGTCCGAACGGGAACAAACGCGAATGACACGGAAGAATAGCCTGCTGTGGTTTTGCTCGGTGCGCGAGTGACCGAATGGCCACGACGCCATCGGCCTTCGCATGGATACTTGACGCTGTTCCTCGCACGTTCCAGCGCGTTGCATCGCGGATCCAAATCGCACGATGTTCGCGTTTCTCGACTGATGCGGGCTCGCAGATATGCCTGCGATTGCGGTGATTAACCCCCAGGAGCTGGTCGGTGCTTGTAGTGGGGACATGAGACGGCACGAGGTGCAATAGGGAGCATCTATTTACAGCGAGCGTGTGAGTTGGCCGGTTATGGTTCGTGAGATCTGGCAACATCACGGTGAGCGACCAGTCTCAACGAGCAAGAGCCCGGTGAGCTAACGCTTGCGCTGTGCTCAATCCAGCGGATCCCATCAGTGATTGTGGTCGACTACGCGTAAGAACGAGTGTGTTTGCAGCTATTCAAGGTTCTGTCCATGACGTCCTCGCATAGTTTTTGCGATGGCGGATTCTGGACCGAGGGCAAGGGGCTGATTGATCGATTTCTGAAGGATGATCTCAATGATCGACGAGAGTATAAATACCGTATCGGCCACACGCTGCGAAAACGAGCTCAACGTCACGAAGGAGCGAAGCTGCGAGTGAGAGTCCCGGCCAGGAGCATGGACGCGAAAGCCAACGGAAGGGATGAACAAGGCATATCCACGCTCGTGCTCGTTGACGACACGGAGTTTGAGCTGCACGCATCCACCGGATCACTGGCATTCACGCAGTGGGGAGCTACTGAGGCGCGTGGAAAGAAGCGAGTAACCAGTTTCAGCCTCTCACTGACCAGGCGAGTGAACAGCGATGAGGAGAATGAGTCGACGAAAGGGGCAACGCCTCTGATGATCACAGCTCCGCTGACCTCGCGGTTTCGGCTTTGGCCTGATGAAGGCTCCTCGCTCATGCCGCTTCTTCGAGAAGATACGGAAACGGCCCCGTTCCGGTTCTTCGTCGAGTTTATTCCACCGAAATCGAACGACAGTGACTACGCTTGGATGAACTTCCAAGACCAAGTCGTGATCCAGACTCGGCTTGCACGACTGAGTGTGCGGCTCTATGCTATGCGAGATGCTGAGACCGTGGACGGTTGCGACCCTCAGACCTTCCAGCCGCAGATCTTGCCGAGTGTGAAGGCGCCGTCGTTCAAGTTGTTTGAACAGATCGAGAAAGATGCGTCTGTTACCACCAGTGCGTCAGTACTAAGCCACAGACTCACCGTGAGCGGCAGCTTCCACCCGCAAAGGAATATAACACAGAGCCTCGCACCACTTCCAGTCTACGTACGGCAGCCCACGCCGCCTCATCCGTCGTTTTCCCGTCCATCGTCGAGTGACGGCCGGCGGACAGCAAGTCCTCGCGTCTTGGAGCCGCTGGCTGCGTCGCCCGTGGGAGTCACTGCCGACGTGACGAATCTCAATGAAGCACGGGAAGTGATTCGACGACTACGAGCTCGACGTTCATCACAATCGAATGCAGCGAAACCAAGTGAAATATCGGAGACCGTGGAGGAAGCAGCAGGCCCCGAGAGCTGCCTCGATGCAAAAGCCAAGGCTGAGTTGGACGAGTTCAACGCGATCGTGAAGTCCGCGAAGCAGAATGTTGCGGGCGAGATGAACAAGGCGAAAGACGAACTCGACTTCTACAAGTCGTTGCTACCGAAGCAGCCCATCGTAGAACGCGTGTCAGCGTTTCCAGAACCAGTCTCGCTACCTCTTGCTGCTGAGACGAACAATGACGCGCCGTCGCGATCGAGTGGGGCAATGCCCAAAAAGCCAGCGAGACTCCCGACGTTGGCATCATCAACTGAAGAACCCAAGCCAAATGCTACAAACAATACGAACGCTGGTGAGTTGATTCAGCTAACAAGCAGCAACAACAATCAAGAGCTGTCGCCTGTCAAGCGGATCCAACCGAAAACTTCAAAGGCGCCGAGGAAGTCGAAGAACCCAGAGGAACTGAAGATACCTGAGCCCCAGGGCGTTCAGAGGCAACCAGCAAAACCCGCCACAACTACGCGAAAACCATCACAAGCCAAGCCACAGCCGACGGTAGTAGCTGCTACGATGAAAGCTGCACGGGTGGCTAGCGGCCCGCAACTGTCGAAGACCACAGCCACACCGTCGACGTCAAAGGCGAAGGCGCCGAAGACGAAGCCGAAGCAACCGACCGAAGCGTCTGCATTATCAGCGATCAGTGACGACGCACTGCTGGACTTTGACGACGCGGATCCTGAAGTGGATGACGCGCCGTGGCAGCCCGACGACATGCAGCGCAATCTAGCAGACGACGACGAAGACGACATCATGCTCACAATGAAAGTGCCATTGTAATATACCTACGACTCTGTATCTAACTGCCGCGGTACGTCGAGTATCCGAAGGGGTTGATGAGCAGCGGCACGTGGTAGTGCTGTCCGGTGTGCTTGATGAGGAACGTGATGGTCACGTCCGGGTAAAAGTACTCGGTCACTCCTGTCTGGTCAAAGTAGCTCTTGGTGTCGAAGACCATCTTGTACGTGCCCGGCGCGAACACGAATCCCTCGGGCACGAGCGCCGTGGCGACGCGGCCGTCGTCGTTGGTGAAGCCGTGGTTGACTAAGTGCCACGCGCCCGTCGCGGCGTCCAGCGCGTGGAGCTCAATGCGCACGTTGGCGGCTGGCTTGCCGCGCGCCGTGTCGAGGATGTGCGAGGTGATCGGCGACTTGTAGAGAGACGCCATGGAGGAAGAAGAGGAGGACTGCTGCAGGTGCTTCTGTACGGCGAGGAGACGTCGAGAGGACGCCATGCGACTGCGGGGGAAGGCGGAGGAGGAATGAGGAGGCGAATGCGCGAGTGCCGAAGAACGGAATGGATCCACATTCACCGTCAGTCAAATGGGCATTCGCATTCAACGGATGTGTGGACCTTCTACCGGAAAGAACCGGTGTCATAACCGGTGAAGAGTTACTGTGATATGGACGGGGCAGACTCAGTGTGGATCTCTGAGTCTGGGTACATTGACTCAGTTGTGTTGATCTTGAACCCATATTGGATTAACCTAGCCCTCGTAGGTGCTCTTGACACGTTTCGCGAACTGACGAGTGGCTCGGTTTGACTGAGAGGTCCCATCCCCTTCCCCTTTTGGAAATGTTTTGCAACACAACGACAACTGGGACTTTGGAACGGAACTGTTTCGAAAAGCGCAAAGGGGGTAGGGAATGGATGCAATGTCGTAGTTTTCAGCGTCGCATTGTGAAATTCACAAAGAACATTTTCCGACCCGAACCATTTTGCGGAACAGCGATTGGCATGATTCGGTTTCAGAGGCTGTCATCGCGGTCTATCCACGTGAACACGCCAGTCTAAAAATCCGTGGCATGGTGTCGCTGTATTGTGGCACCATTTCTTATTGAAGGCCCATGTCGTCCTCTGTGTCTACCCCTTCTATTATCATTGCTACTCTGTACTCTGGGTGGCGCCTTGAAGGTACATAGGCTTCCTCCCATTCTGAGTGCAGCAGACTCGTCTGCGAAATCCTGTCGCACCCAGAATCTCACATGATTGTTGACATCTGCACAAGTCATCCCACATATCAAATGTCACAGGTCTCTCACCTCCCATCCGACATGCTTTCTATTCATTCCCACAGGGAATTTCTCCATCCCCACTCCCGTCTATTTTTGCAAGAGCAGGTGCCAATGTCCCATACTGTAAAGCGCCCAGCCGAGAGAAGCCGACCACGTGGTGCTTCGCAGACCTGAAGCAACAAGCCCACGCGACCGCCTCTCTCCCTCCCTCGCTCCCCTCCTCCTCCATCGCGCCGCTGTGTGTGTGTGCGTCTGTGTGTTGTGTCTGTGCGTGCATCGTGTCGGTGACCGCGCTCACAGTGGACACCGTCATCGTCATCGTCTCTCTGTGTGTCGTCGCTCGACGACAAGATAGTCCCCCCGTCGTGTCGCGGGTCCCCGGTCTCCGTCTTGGTCCTTCTCCGTCTATCTCCAACATCATCACCGAGAAGGAGGGGTCTAAAGGTCTAAACCTGAAGGTCTAAAGGACTAACCTACCTTCTTCGTGGTCGGTCGTCTTATTCGTGAGCTCCTCTTTGTGCGTCGAAGTCCATATTGAAGGAAGGAAGGTGATGATGATGGCGATCAACTACGCGCCTGACGCGGCTGCCGCGAATGACAACACGGCGCTGTTAGAAGACGTGATCACGCCGCAGATCCGCGCAGTCGCCAGTGAGAATCCGATCCCCGAAGACTCGATTTTGATGGAGTTAAGCGACGGCTCCGAGTCGGCGTCCACGTCGTCAGCGAATGTGACTCCCGAGGCGCATTCCCAGGCCGCCAAGCAGCTCTGGGCGGCCGAAGGCATCGAGATCGTGGCGCCGTCGAGTGCCGAGATCAACGCCGCCGCTGTGGCCATGGCGTCCATGGCGATGGCCGCCGATAAGGAGCTGTTTGAAGACGAGGAGAAGGTTTTGTTTGAAGGCTTTCTGCGCAAGCGGTACAGCTCGAGTCTGTACATGGGCTCGTGGCGGTACTGCGTGGTCCATGGGAACCGCATGCGCTGGTACATGACGGAGGAACTGGCGAAGCGCGACTGCGAGATGCGCGGTGAGGTGTTTATCAAGAGCGTCGAGCCCTGGAACGGACACGGGTCCATGAACGTGTATCCGCACGCGTTCTCGATCCGCACGACCGCCAACCGCGTGCTGCTGTGCTCGGCCAAGAGCAGCGACGAGAAGGAGCAGTGGGTCCAGAGCCTCTCGCGGTGTATTGTTGGTGAGAGGCAGCGCCGCCTGTCGCGACGGATCGTACGCAACCACCACGACGGACTCAGTCTCTCACACAACCACCACGGCCACGAGTCGGCCGAGCGGAGACGGATCGTACCTGAAGACGCCGTGCGAGCCATGGCGGCATCGGATCTCGGCGTGGCGTCATCGTCTTCATCGAATGGCCACCATCTTCATCAGATCAATGAAAGCAGCCCCGTGCCCGGCAGCGTGGAAGGCAGACCGTCGTCGCCACGTCAATACCAGTCGCAGTCGATCATCTCTATGACCTCGGAAGCTGACAGTCTGGCGTCGAGCGTCGGCGGCTCGAGCTCGGAGTGTACGCGGTGTGCTGTTCGCTTCGGCACATTCGTCGGTCGCCGTGTGATCTGCGGGTCGTGCCACTTTGCGTTCTGTCCGCGCCATTGCAACAAACCTGTGAGACTGTCGACGACCAGCAACCGCGTCTCGACCCGCAAGTGCTGTATGCGCTGCGCTCGCCGCCAGGAGTTCCTCGTGTACTTGAGCAGTGTGCTTCGCTTCACAAAGACGCTATTGAAGAACCTCGATGGAGGCAACAAGAGCCTCGTGACGCTGATCCACCGCCCACGCCCATCGTCTGATGCAGCCACTGCCGCTCAAGAAGATGCACTGTACTTGAAGACTGTCGAGAAGCTTCGCATGGCGCCCATGAGCCTGATCAAGACTGTGAAGATCCTCTACCAGACGCGTCAGAAGCCGCACTTGTTCTGTGTTGCGTGCGAGCGGCTGCCATACTACGTCGAGAACTGTATCGACCGTGTTGAGAGCCTGTGGTACCAGATCCTGCACTTGTTCCAGTGCTGCGACACGGAGTTTGACTGCTTCTCGACCCAGTTGTTCTGCTTGATGCGGTACATTGGTGCGATCTGTCGCCGGTCGCCACGCATCGCGTTGCAGACGATCTGGCACGTGCAGGCGTCGATGGAAGACTCGTCTCGCCACCACCCGAACTCGCTGCTGCTGCTGCTGGGATCGCTGTATCCACCATCGTCGGGAAGCAAGGTGTGGACAGAGCTGCTCTTGGCGGAGTGTCCTCAACACCAACGCTCTGCACTTTTGACGAAGCTCACGGAGATCCACGAGGCTTTGTCGCCCATCAAGACACACGAGCCAGGATCGACCATTGAGCAGTGGTTGACCGCGCAAACCGTCGCCGAATTCCAGGAGTGCGCGGCCCAGCTTGGTGAAACTGGCGTCAAGATCATCGACTTCCAGTCAAGCATCCATTACGGATCGCTCAGACTCGAGGGAAGCGCGGAGGAGCGGTCGCTGCTGGAAGAAGTCGTGGCAGACCAAGTGCGGTTTGTGCAGTCGCTTGCCGCGATCAGTGAGCGCCTGCGCCACGTGCAGCCAGTCGAGGACCGAACGAAGCATCTTGGAAAGGAGCTCGAGCATCTGAACGAGAACTTGATCGCGTCGGCGCTGTATCCATTGTGTGTGGCCTCCGACGACTTGTACAAGGTTCTGCGTGTGCCTCCAAACGAAGGCAAAGTGTTTTCCACAAAGATGCGTGCGCCGACGTTGATCTTCGTCGAAGCCATTCCAGTCGACGCGACGAGTCTGGTTGATGCGGATCGTCTTCTTCCGTTTGCTTCGTTGCGCGGCAACCGCCGCACGTTTGTCGAGTCGGTGTCGCCTATGATTGATGAAACAACGCGGCATCGCGACTCGATGGATTCGTCGACCGAGTCGTCGAATGAGGCATCCGACGGCGTGACGCCACACCATCGACGCCATGGGTCACAGCTGAGCATCGCCGACTCGGACTTGGAAGCACTGAGCGTCACACACGACGACGACCTCTCGACACCCACGGGATACAATCGCCAGCAGCACACGAACTCGATCGGTAGTATGCTTGGCCGTCACATGATGCTGCCGCCGCATCACGGCAGATCAGAGTCGGTGCACTCGATGCCAAGTGGGATTGCCGGTGGTGGAGGTTTCTCGCTTGGCGCGTTGGCGCACCCGACGACCCCTCGAATTCACCACGCGCGCATGGACAACATTGTGTACGACAGCAAAGTCTACGGCGAGAGCTGGGACGAGCGACGCGAGAAGATCCGCAGCGAGTCTCCGTTTGGAGATCTGCCAGGTTGGGACCTGTTCTCCATCATTGTCAAGACAAACGACGACCTGCGGCAAGAAATGTTCACGATGCAGATGATGACCAAGCTCAAGTCGATTTTTGAGTTTGAGCAGCTCAACTTGTGGCTGCGAACGTACCGCATTGTGGCCACTGGCGCGAACATCGGCTTGCTCGAGACGATCAACGATGCTTGTTCACTTGACCATCTGAAGAAGAACTTTCCCGGTGGCAACAACTTGGCTGCGTACTTCCGAGCAACATACGGCGAACCGCAGTCCCCCAGCTTCGAGATCGCTCGCCGCAACTTCATCCGCAGTATGGCCGCGTACTCGATCGTCTCGTACGTGCTGCTCGTAAAAGATCGACACAACGGCAACATCCTGCTCAGCACTGAAGGCCACATCATCCACATCGACTTTGGCTTCATCTTGGGCATCGCGCCGGGCGGTATGTTCAGCATCGAAGACGCGCCTTTCAAGTTGACAGAAGAGATGGTCGAGATCATGGGCGGCATTACGTCGCCAGGCTTTGCTCTCTACCGCCAACTCATGGTAGACGGCTTCTTGGTGCTGCAAAAGTACCAGTCGGAGATCGCGGCGCTGCTGCAAACCACGGGCCAGCACTCGCCGTTTCCGTGCTTTGAAGGAGCGAAGCTTGCACGTGTGGTGTCGGACCTTCGCGGTCGATTGTGCGTGGGACTCACGAAGCGCCAGATCGAAAAACGTGTCGACCACATGATCAAGAAGAGCTACAACGCGTGGGGAACGCGGCAGTACGACTCGTTCCAGCTGCGCAGCAATAACATCCAGCCATAAAGCTGAGGGATCGTGGTTAGTAAAAGGAATCTACCCACCAGTAATATAGCAACCAAAGGCGTAGCCAAAAAACACTCACCGGCGGTTTCTTTCTGTCTTAACTCACTTCACTGTCACCTCTTGCTGTGGATCCGTGCGATGAGAGACTGCGAGGCACCAAACAAGTAGTAATGAGACGAAATAGTTCAGGAACAAGGCGCGAGAGTCTTACCTTGAGTGTCTGTCGCAGTTGCTCATTCTCTTCGTTCAGCATCACGTTCTTCGTCAGCAGATCAGCACATCGCCGCTCGACCTGTTCCATCGCTTGCATCCACTCGGCTTGATTGGCTGCCAGCTTGACTTCGAGTTGTTTCTTCGCAGCAACAAGTCCCTGGACTTCACCCTCATTCGCTTTGGAGGTGCTGTCATCACGAGCGATTGAAGGTGGAGCTGCTGGAGTGCGCAACCTGGTAGCCTTGTTGTTGTGATCTTGGTGCTGCTGCAGCGAGAGCCTGCGTACCTCTTCGAGCTGCGAGAGAATCAAACTCTGCATTTGCCGTGTTGCCTCGAGGCTTGCGTTGTCCGACTGGCTTGACTTGTCGAGTTGCACTTTCACATCTGTGAGCTCTTGGTTAAGCTTGTCGACCGCGAGCCGCAGTTGGTTCCTCTCTGCTGAGACTTCGTTGGTCAGCTCCATTTGCTGAAGACACTTCAGCTCAGCAGCTGGCAGGCGCTCTCGCACGTCGTTGAGCTCATTCACAACAGCATCATCACTCTCAGTATCGTGGACTTCCAGGGTCATTTCCTCCTCCTGCCCTGCACGAAAGCCTCGTTGCGCAGTATTGAGTTGCTTCTTCAGGCGATGAAGCTGCTGCTGCAGCGTCGTGACTTGTGCACGCAGATCTCGCTCTCGACGTTGATATGATTGCAGCAACTCGCTCATTCCGCTTTGGGAATCTGCCTTTGACGCGAAAAACGACAGCTTGAGGCGGAATTCCTCGACTTGAGACTGGCATTCGTGGTGGAGTCGCTCGTTGGCAACCAACAAGTCTTCGTTCTCTTGAGACTTGGCCATCCACGCGGCTCGTAGATCCTCTCTCTCCTTGTCACCTTTCTTTAACTCGACCTCGCAGCGCTCAAGCTGCTGCTGCAAGAGTGCCTTTTCATACACCAGTGCGCCAACTTCAGCTGTCGCTCTCACGAGTGCTCGATCGGTCTCATTGTCACGATCCCTCGTAAGCCCCTCCGACTTTTTCTCGAATTCCAGTTGCACTTTACGAGTACTGAGCTCCAGCTTTTCGACCTCGATCTCCTTCCGAGCGACCTCCTTCCTTGTAAACTCGACTAGTTCCTCCAACGCAATGATTCGCGACTTGAGCTGGTCGTTCTCGCTCTGGAAGCGCGACGCAATCACCTCTTTATCTTGGTTCTGCTTCACCAGCTCGCGACTTCGCTGTTCGAACTGCTCCATGTCTGCGGTACTCTTCTGCTTCTGGTTGACGAGGACGATCAGCTCAAGGCTCAGCTGCTGGTTCTTCTTCTTCTCGTGAGCTGCTGCCTGCTCGACTTCTTGGCTGTGCTTCTGAAGCAACACCAGCTCCTCACCGAGCACTCTCTTTTCTTGAATGATCTCGTTCATCTTCTGGCACAAATCCTGGATCTGAGCTGCCTTGATCACGTCGTCTTGTTGGATTTGCACGACCATTTCTTCCGCTTGGATCAGCTTCGTCTCGAGCTCAAATTTCTCGTTGTCAAGATCTTGCAACTGCGCGTTCTTCTCCATTTGGAAGTCGACAAAAGCCTTGCTCAAGGCCAGCTTCTCCTGCTCACAGGCTAGCAACTCCTTCCGGATTTCGATTTCGTTGTCGAACAATTGCTGATACTTGGACTTGAGCTCGTTCATCACGCCCACGAGCTTGTCCTTATCCTCCTTCAGTAACTTCTTCTCGAGCACTTCTTGGGCCACTCGTCCTTCCAAGTCATGGATCTTGGCAACGTATCCTCGATCGTCTCCTCCAATAGAGTTCCGTGGGCTCGACATGTGAGAATCCACCGCCTTCCCTTGCTTGACCAAGGCAAGGTGTGAAAAATACTTCTGAAGGAGGCCGCGGATGACGTCGTTGTTCACGACCGGGAAGTTCTTGATCGACTGCATGCGCTTTCCGAGTTGGAGGGTCGCACGAGAGCCGTTCAGGTCACCAGGTGCGAGGAAAAGCATCGCGAAGGTGAGGCAGTTGCCTCCGAGCGTGTCTTGCATCAACTGCGTGAGATGCGATTCCTCAAATGGTGGCTGCCGAGACGACACGACGTCACTGCTCTCCGATACAGCTCCCACACAGTCGGATAGCGCGTACAATGACTTGTTGAGCAGCGGTCCTTCAGCTAAGCGAACCATTCCCCCTGACTGAAAGCAAGTCAGACTCATCGAATAGTAGAACACCGTTTATAAAAGAAAGTGCCACATACATTGGCAAGACGATCCGTTGGCGGCAAGTCCACGATGTCGAAAGTCGAGACCAACTGCTGGCTTTCGGTCTCCTGGAACGCAAACGTTTGCTGGATCTGGATCTGCGTACACAAAAGTCACAGGCGTGAGCTCAAAATTCCCGTTCCAATCGTATATATCTACTGTACCCGAACGATCGCGCTGCTGAATTCTGACGCGTTGCCATAGAGTCCGTTGTCTCTGCGTCGTGATTGTCTGGCCGCTTCAAGCAGCTGACGAAACGCAGAGACGCTGCTGAGTACAGGAGACAACGTGACGCCCTCAAGCCGCTTGAAGCTCGTTCGTCCATCAACAACCGCAGACAGGCCAACAGCTCGCCTGTCACCCGTCGATTGGCTCACAAGCAAGTCCTACACAAAAGATTTAGCGTCATCTCTCTCGACCTGAAAGAAGACAAAGTTAACTTACGGAGATCGTTTCCTCGTACATCTCGACGATCGCCACCCGAAGCGAGAAGCTGAAGCGAGGCATTGACCCTTTCCCTGTCGAGCCTTCTAGTGTCACTGCTTTGGCCTCCAGCGCCGCCACTAGCGACTGGAAGACAGCCGCGATGAGGCCTTGCTGATCCATTTTACGGAAAAGAAGGTCGGTTTTGTTGGATCGCGACGTGCCGACGGCGAGAACCGCGGTGTTGACGCCCTCCACACTCGCTTTTACGATCGACTGCAGCGAGCGTTCGAGTACATCATGCTCAGTGCCTGGAGGCTGGTGGTACGCGTGGTCCACGCGAAGTGCCGTGACCTGAAAATGCCACACGAACCGATGTTACTAGGTCAATAATGAGGAATATTGTGGAAGAACGACGTCATTCCACGTACATCAGAGCCACTGACGAGCTCTAGGATCTTTCCATCGCGTACACGTAGCGTAGACGCGTCTGGAGCTGAAGTTCGCGCACCATAGGAGGGCGGCGGTGTCGTCGGCGCAGGGGAAATGTACGCGTGGACCTGGTTGAAGTCAGCATTAGTTGACCATTTCTCAGCCCACAGACAAGCGACCGACGTCGCGTCTTCACGGATTCGTAGGTACGCATCCGGCGCATAATACAGCAGTCTTGTGCGGTGCTTACCTGTATGGGAACGCCATTACGCAGCGCGCGATCGTCCGCCACATCGCCCATTTTCGCGGTTTGCAGTCCGAATGCGAGCGTTACAACTTCAACGCCTTCATGCTCCTAATACAGAACGGCCTTCTATTTAGATGGACGTTATAATGTTGCGCGGATATGTAACATGTAGCCATCTCAATGAAAAGGCGCTCGGACAACAACTGAAAATGCACTGCCCACTCAGTGTTGTCGCTTCAACGAAAGCGAGGCTCTCTTCCGGCAACGAGACTAGCAGTGCATCGTGATGGCCCTCCACCTCACGTGGCTACGAATCGAGCGGAGGGCCCGGCCGGAAGAGATTGCTGTCTCGTGGCTCCGTATCGGAAGCTGTCAGTGGATGAGTCTCTAACGATTCAGAAGATTCCGAGCGAGTCGGGTGATGGCCTGCAATTCATCGTCTGTGAGTGATGCAGCGAGATCAAGCCAATCTGCGGTCGAATTGGATGGCGGACATTCACCCGCCAGCATCATCGCACTAGTATCCGTCATTTGCTCCTCATTTCCTCATTTCCTCATTTCATCATTCGCAGGACATCGGAAAGCATGGCGACGCCCGTTGAATCGCTCGTGTGGTCGCTACTGCAGCAGCATTGCGGCATCCTCTCGAACCCTGAGGGGAACTCTGTGGATTTCAGCTGCTATCCGCCCCTTGACACCACCAACTTCAGCGTCGGCTTCGCTGAGATCCCTGAGGAGCCCGATCCGGGTCTTGGCGCGCGCCTGCGACTTGCGATCGACGTCGTCAACGCCTGCTGCGCCTGTCGAGGACTAGATCCTGCGACGAACCAGCTCTTCTGGCGCCGAGTTATGACCGAGTTGTGGTCGAAAGGCGACGCGCTGCCGAAATTAGAGATGGAAGACAACTTTGGGCTCTCATGAAGAACACACCCGCTTTGTTTTAAACACCCAAATAGCAGCTGGCTCGTGCGTTCTCCCAGGCCGAGAAAAATACGCTAAATAACGCTATCAAACGCCCACTTTCCCTGCACATAGGACACCAAGCGTCCGATTCAACTTTCGCCATCAAACACCGCGTGAAGCTCGCATTTCTGGGCGTTTTAATGCCATATTTCGGATTTCGAGCCCCGTTCGTCGCATTCGACTAGCCCAAGTCGTTGCTGAGTTTCGCAACTTTTCGCGAGAGACCTCAGAATTCCCTAACAAAACCCGAGTCAAACGTACGGGTGTATTTACTGTATACTGTTTTTTACTCAGCACAAGCCGCGTTCTGTGGAGAGTGGTACGAAAAAGCGGGCGTGTTCTTCATGAGAGCCCAACTTTGGACAATTCACGGCCAACTCGTTCGCCCACTAGACGTCGGTGCAGCGGAATGATGTCGCTGATATGGCGCTGGTCAGTCGAATGCACCCGCGTGTCGCTGTGGAGAAGCTCGAGATCATGCTTGATCACAGCCCAAAGACTATGAAGGAGACGTGGTCGCTGGCCCCCGCACTCGGTGAGCTGCTACGTGTTGTTTATTCGAGCGGTGCGACCAAAACGCTCGAGCTGACCTTCGGCCCCAATGACCCGGTTTTCGTCGGCACTGTCTTGTCGATTGCGCCGTCTGCGAGCACGCTACAGTTGATAGTGTGCGCAAGCTTCTTTCGTCCGGACGCCTACAGACGACTGGATGCCTCTTGGCTCGCGTTTGCCGTCTTCCATCCTCGTAGAGCAGCTCTTCGCTCGGTCGAACTGACGTCGCTACTTAGAGATGGCTGGGGCGACACAGAGGCACAGTATCTAGAGGAGGTCGTTCGTAGTCGCACACCGCTGCGTGCAGTCATTGCTGCTGTGGTGGGAACACGGTATGAAACTCACGCGGCCAACGTTCAAGTCGAACACTTCAAGTTGGGAAGCACGGTGCTGGTCAAGAAAGGCACCCCACTCTACTGCGAACCCGCTAGACACACAGCCACTTACGTCGTCGCAACACTGAGTGAAGACGAGCTACTGGACGTGGTTGCCCACGTGCTGAGTGATGGCTCGGTGGGCGTCGTGTATCCAGGTTACGGGCTACTGTGGGCGGAGCTGTCTGCTGTGGTGTGGTTTCGCGTGAGGACTACGACTCGGAAGTCGACAAACGGTCCGCCGCCGCCCACATCGGAGAGCTAGCCGCGCTCTCCTCCTTCTCCTTCCAGGTCGGTGACAGCATCAGTCACGTAGCCGACCCCGCCACTCTTCGCCTCTTTGCTGGTACTTCTTCACGTGAGTCGCTGGATCTTCATGGCGTGGCCTTCACCCGGGAGAAGCTTCGGGAACTTCTGCTCGCGAGCCCACGCTTGACGTCGCTCAAGCTGCAATCGTGCACAGTCGAGAGCATCGAGCCGCTGGTGCGCCTGCACGCTGGCAAATCCCCGGACTGTTCCTGTGCCTTGTCGGTTTTGGCGCTGCGCGACGTTCGCTTTTCGCGTCCGGATGCATCATTTGCTCCGCTCTTCGACGCTTTACTGCAGCCAACACACCGACTCTTCACGCGTTTGCTGGAGTTTGAGATCGATCTGTCGACGCTTAGCGTTAGCGTGGAAGCCGCGAACTTACACCAGCTCGTGCGCGTCTTCCAGCAACCTCTCGCACTCATGCGGCGTGTGACAATCATCACTGGGGATGTGCCGGCACACGTCGTGAATGAGCATATCGAACCTCTCCATGGCTGCTTGCTCGTGAAGCTGCCACACGACGCCCGCAGTGGTGGAGATGCCACGCGCGCCGAGTTGGAGTTTGTGGGCGAGCCACCGCGGCTGCTGATCGCATGGGAGAATAGCCTGTTTCAGGATGGTCTTGTTCTTGGGATGAAGTGAGACAGCGAAATTGCGCCCATGTTTCTGGCCAGCGTGAGAAAGGCAATCGCGTGTGAGCTGTGACAACTTCAACACCTTGTGCCCACAATAGGGAACGGTCTTCTATTTCAATGCAAACCCCTCTTATGTTGCGTGAATGTGAAGTGTAGCCATGTTGGTTGATGAGGCAGTTGGAAAGATGAAGTTGGGACGAGGGTGAATGGAATTTGAAGCCGCATTCTGTAGGCTATGCGGCACAATTGAAGCCCTGCGCTCCAACACAAACGACACATTCCGGTGGGTATGCTTCGCTGGCAACACGCCGACCCGATGCGTCTCTTTATGGTGCTGGCCGCCTGTCTGGCAGGTCACGCGCTGGCCATTGAGAAGCTCAACGCCGCCTCCGTTCTCAACACCACCGCCAAGATCCACGTCGCCCCCAGCATCGCTGCTGTGTTGGGGATCATCGTTGGTCTCTTTGTGTGCTTCTCCGGCTTCAAGCTGCTTCGTCCCGTGGTGTTCCTCTCCGGCTTCATCGTCGGCGGTCTCATCATCGCCCTAGTGATCGAGTACGCGTTTGCGTCTGCGCCGTGGATGGCGACCGCCTCGTGGATTGGGTTCCTAGTCGCCGGGGTGATCACGGGCTCCATGACGTTAATGCTCTACAACGTTGGGCTCTTCCTCGTCGGTGCACTCGCTGGCATCCTGCTCGCCTTCACACTCAACACCTCGGTCGCCTACCGAATCTACCCGAGCCAACCAGACATCATCCTTGTGATTCTGATCGTTGTACTAGGTTTACTATTCGGCGTGCTCGCTTGGAAGCTCGAGAAGCCACTGGTCGTCGTGGCGACCAGCTTCATCGGCGCGACGGCGGTCGTGTGGGGCGTTGGGTATTTTGCTGGTAAGTATCCCAGTGGCGCCAATCTCAAGCGATTTAGATTCAAAGATGCGACAGGCGCGTGGATCTACGGCATTCCGTCGGCGTGGTGGGGCTATCTGGCGGCCAACGTGCTCCTCTTTGCACTGGGAATCTACGTGCAATACCGCAAGACTTCGCCCGGCTCATCCACTTCGTCTCGCACTGTGACGAGAAGCCCATCGTACCGCCAGCCCGTGTCTCCACAGTCTTCGTTTGCACGCACAGTGTGAGGAATCCCATTCTGTGAGAGCCGTGAAGAGGAGAAGAATGGAAGCGAGAGAGAGAGAGTGAGAAGGGAGGAAGAGTGAGACGTGGGTTGGCGTTGGCGATGAATCTTCATCTCTGCACGCAGTGGGAGACAGCGGTTAGGAATCGCCAGGACAGGCGTCAGACATTGGTCATGCGTGTGATGCTAAGTTAGTATATTTATTCGTTATCGATTGATATGCATTGGTTTTGGGTGATGTTTGTAGAGTGGTCTGGTTTGAACACGTCAGACGGCATCACAGAATCGGATAGAAACTGATATATAGAAAACAGAGTCCACAATACATGTAATACTCTAGGTTAAGAACCATGTACTTTCTCCGGATAGCCTCAGTATCGGGTTCTGAGGATGAGATGGACTCCTGCAGCCCCGCATTACACAACGCTTTGACGCACCAATGCGCAACGACACTGCAGAGAACAGACGCGCCATGGGCGAATCTTGAAGCGCATCGCCACTCTCTGCGAGGGGATCAGCCGCAGCCACACCCACCACTGGAGTCTGGACGCCTCTGCGTTCCTCAGAGTCTGACTGCCTGCCTCACTCCGGAATCTCCACTCCAGTCCCCACTCCCCCACCACCAGCGTCCTCTCCACCAGCACGATGGTCCGCTTGATCACCGCCCCGATCCTCGCCGCGCTCGCCTTCCTGAGCTGCGCGTCGGCCCAGTATCAGCAGTACCGGCAGGGCCCCGTCCAGCAGAATGCCGGTACGCCTGCGAACTGGTTCATCGCCGCAGAGGCGCCGAGCTACAACAACAAGGTCGTGTCGGACATGCTGAGCAACGTCAACAAGGTCCGCAAGAGCGGCGAGGCGTACGCGACCTTCGACTGGGACAACACGTGCATGTACGGCGACATCTCGTACACGTCCGTGTCGTACCAGGTCGAGAACCTCATCTACCGCATCCCACCGTCGCAGTTTGAAGAGGTCTTTGCGATGGGATACACGGACAAGGTCACGGACAAGTGTCTGCCGCAGGGTATCAACTCGGTGCTTGGCCAGGACGTGAACGGCAAGAACGTCACGCTCAAGGCCGCACTCGCGTCCACCAGCAAGGACTACAAGGTGCTGTACGAGTCGTACATTGCGCCGACCAACGCCACGGCGGTGCCGACGCTGGACGCCGTCAAGGCCACGGACACGTACAAGAACTTCCGTGCCAAGCTGTCGTTCCTGACGTTCGGTCTTGAGGCTATGAACGGCGGTGATGACCGCAACCCGTGCTCACAGAAGATCGCGATGACCGTGTTCCCACAGCTTCTCGTGGGCATGACGGACGCCGAGATCCGCAGCTTCATCCGCGCGAGTCTGCGTTTCAACTTGGCGGCCAAGCTCGAGTCGCCAGCGTACAAGTCGACCAGTGAGCTCGCGGTCGCCGGCTCGTACTCGACAGGTCTGCGTGTGTTCAACGGCCAGGAGACCACGATGCGTGCGCTGCGCCAGCAGGGCGTGGACGTGTTCATCATCAGTGCGTCGCCTCAGGTCTTCGTGGAAGAGGTCGGTGTGTTCCTCGGCTTGACATTCCTCGTGCCAAAGGAGAAGGTGTACGCCGTGCGCTTCACGTTCAAGGACAACAAGTTCACGGGCAAGCTCATCGACAACTACCCGATCACGTGGGGTCCTGGTAAGGCCGAGATCGTCAAGAAGTTCCTCAAGCCAATGTACAAGGACAAGGCGCCGATCTACGGCTCGGGTGACTCGAGCGGCGACTGCGACTTCCTCGACACGGTCCGCGATGGTATCGTCCACGTGAACAACCGTCTCAAGACCGACTGCATCGAGGAGTTTTACGAGAAGGCGTGCCAGTACTACGGCGGCAAGAAGGACTCGCGCGGCAACCAGTACTTGCTGCAGGGCCAGGACAAGGGCTTCGGCTCGTGGATCCCGACAGGCTACACGACCAAGGACGGTGTCAAGTACACGGCCGGCACGGTCACGTACGCCAACTGCTCGAGCTACAACTTCCAGCAGTAAAACCCCCAAATCCGTTTGGATACAATACTCGGACATTACAACCCCCTTAAAGGTTGTCCTATCAATACATCTCGTGAGCTATCAGCTTGACGTTGCGACTAGATGAGACTGTGGCGTCCCAACACTATCAGTGGGTTTGGAAGTGAGCCCGTCAGATGGCTCTTGCTAGCCGTAGAAGATACCGTAAAGTGACCGTCATACCCATCGGATCCCATCCTCTGCCTCCGTAAAGATGTTCAACAGATGGACGTCGTTTCAGTGTGGGTGAGCTCAACTCACTCAGCATCGGGATCTCTTCAGCCCACAAAACAACTCCGCAGTCCACCGGCTGAAGATCTGTCCGCTACACAACGAGGCCTCGCGAATGGGCGGCAGAAGCTCCGCCTTCTCGAAGGACCAGAAATGCTACGTAGGCCCCTACTGCTCGACCATCAAGTCTTCATTTTCCTCCTTCGTCTCCAAGCCAAACATCAAAAGACAGTGAAGCATGTTCGCGTCTCGAATCACCCTCGCTGTGGTGACTGCGGTCACTCTGCTGTCATCGTTGACTGTGAATGGCGCACCAATGCCCACAGGAACGTGGCCTACAAGCACGGGCGCTGTCCAGTCCGCCAAGCCGATTGTGGTCGCGGCTGGGACGGTCTTTGACGGCAAGATGCAGACGTACGACCGATCCGACATCATGTGTAAGGGCGGCAACGAGAGTACTTCCGAGACCGTGGTGTTCCTCGTGGAACCAGGAGCTACGCTCAAGAACGTGATCATCGGTAAGAACCAAATGGACGGTGTTTACTGTGAGAAGAGCGACTGCACGATCGAGAACGTGTGGTGGGACGATGTGTGCGAAGACGCGCTGGTCATCAAGGGTGGATCCATCTCCAGTGTCTCGCGAGTGATCGGCGGTGGCGCGCGGTACGCTGACGACAAGGTGATCGAACACACTGGTGCTGGCTCGGTCTCCATTGACGGCTTCTACGCTGATGATTTTGGGAAGCTGTACCGCTCGTGTGGCACGTGCGGTGCCATCCAACGCTCCGTGTCGGTCTCCAACGTGTACGCCGTGAACCCGCAGTTCTCGCTTGTGACGGTGAACTTGAACTATGGTGATGTCGCGACGTTGCGCAACGTCTCGATCAAATCAACCAACGCTAACGTGACGATCTGCGGCAAGACTCTCGGTACAAACGGAGCAGAACCCCAGTTCCAAGGTGACGACGTGGACGGTAGAGTGTGTCGATACAACACTGGAGACGTGCTGGTGAACGGGGTCGCCGTGACCGTAGCGGCGGCAACAACGACTCGCGAGGTGGCTGGTGCTGAAGCAGCGAATGAAGCTGCGACACTGCCGGCGCCTGCTACTACCAGCCCAAACACTGAGCCCGCCCAAGTCAAGCCACCAGCCCCGTGGCCCGCTTCTACCGACGACGTAGCGGCCCTCGCCTTGTTCGGTGCGTTGGCTCAGTCCCAAGGCGCACAACCCTCGTCGTTTGGCTTTGCGCCACAGGTCTACACGGGCAGTGGAGCCCCTGCAGGCAACACGGGCAACTCGTTCGGCTTTGGCAATGTCCAGTGGAGTGAGAAAGGCGCAAAAGTGTAGCCATCTGTGTGTCGTTACGGTATTATCGTTTGTCCGTTATTTCAAATACCCGTTATTTTGAGCGTATCATTCCAGCATCTTCATCACTGTTGGAACGATGGGGATGACATCCAACACCAGTCGCTGCGTGTATACGACGCTAATCACGTCTGATGGCTACAGTATGGGCGTGGAAGCGCTAGCGTACAGCCTCGCGAAGGCGTGTGCACGATATCCGCTTCTTGTGCTGCATACTCCGCAAGTTTCAGCTGCTTGCGTGGCCAAACTGGAGCGATTCTGCGCGTCGCTCGCCTCGCGCCTCCCCATTTCACTGCGGTGTGTGCCCGACATCGGCATCCCACAACTCACAGAAGTCGAGAAAGTCCACGTGCCTGGATGGGTGAACTCTGGCTACTCGAAGCTCCACATCTTCGCACTGGAAGAGTTCGAGAAGATCGTGTACATCGATGCCGACGCCGTTGTACTACGGAACGTCGATGAGGTTTGTGGCCTTTCTCGTCGTTTTCTCCAAACTAATTAGCATCTAACATCACAGCCAATGCGTTCAGCTATTTGATCGGGAGACAACGTTGGCCGCTGCCCCTGACGTCTTCCCTCCCGACCGCTTCAACGCTGGCGTGCTCGTGATCCAGCCAAGCCGCGAGCTGTTTGAGAACCTCCTAGCCCACGCGAATACTCTCAAGTCTTACGACGGAGGTACGACGTTCCTATGGTCGCTTACTAATGAATGACTAGTGCTGAGATGGATGTTTTACAGGCGACACGGGCTTCCTAAACATGTTTTTCCCGGACTGGTTCCGATCGGACGCAGCGTCACGGCTTCCGTTTGGATACAATGCCCAGCGCACGATGTACTGGCTAGTGAACGACAAGAACCCAGGCTACTGGAACGCTATCCAGCCACTCAAGATCCTCCACTTCTCATCCAACCCAAAGCCTTGGGAGGACGCCAAGCGCAAGGGTGACCTCGAGATCCTCTGGTGGCAATTGTACACCGAGGCGAGATGTTCAGGCTTCATGTTCGGTTAGCTTAGGCTAGCCTTTCGTCTGAGCTCGTCGTCCAAATCTGCGACGTGTGTAAGTTCGATTTAGTTTCACCCAATCAGATACCGTTAATCGATGTGTGGTGATTCTGCCTGTGACATTGGCAAGCTACGAATTGGGAAAATCCACAGTGAAAATGGTGATGTCCGCGCGTTTGCTGCGCGTCCACCGCGCCACCATGACGCCTCGCATGGCGTCTATCAGCCACACGCGACTGAGCTCTTCTGTCGCTGGACCTCTAACCTCTAAGTTCGACGCACAGCCGCAGCAATTGGGTGGATTTGCTCAGCCGTATCGCGTCGTGTTCGGCGCCAAGGCCGCCGCGGACCACGTCGGCGCCATCGCGCGCAGCAGCGGCATCCACAAGATGTTGGTCGTGCGCGACCGCGACGCTGGTGCCGCCAGTCGCACTCAGTACATGGAGTTCCTGCTCATGCAGGCGGACATCCCGTGCTTCCAGTACACGCTCAAGCGCGACTGCGCGACGCTCGCAGACATTGACGACGGCGTCGCGACCGCACAGCGCGTTGGAGCCAACGGCGTGTTGGCATTCGGAGGAGGAGGCACGATGGACATGGCGCGAGCCATTGCTCTCGTGCTCACGAATGGAGAGTCGGTGGAAGCGTATCCGCAGGTAAGTCACGTGTATCTGAATTGCCGTGGATAGATAGATAGATACTCATTGCGATTGCGTGGTTCTGATGTTAGGGCAAGATGGGCGCCGATCTGGAGCCTCCAGCACCGTTGATTATCGTCCCAACGGTCAGTGGCTCGGGTGCGGAGGTTTCTACTGAGGCGCTTGTGCTGGACGAAGACGGAGAGGTCAAGCAGTCGTTTTGCACGTCGCCGATCATCGCCGAAGCAGTCGTGATCGACCCGATGCTGGCACTCAGCGTGCCGATGCACCAGACAGTTCAAGGTGCACTCACCGCACTGGGCCAGTGTATCGAGTCGTATCTTCTGGGCTGCGATGACGAAGAAGCTGACAAGCTCGCGCTTCAGGGCATCGAACTCATCGCTTCGGCATTGGCCCAGCCGCTGGTGGAAGGCAAAGTCAACCTCAAGGACGTCGCGTTCCGAGAACCTCTTGCGCTCGGCAGTCTGGCCAGTGGACTCGCTGCCAACGCCTCGGGTTACGGTGCCGCCCACTCCATCGCCGTGGCCATGGGTGGCGTCTCCGACCTACCGCATGCCCAGATCGCGTCTGGCTTCCTCCCTTTCGTCTTTGATCGCTACGCGTCGCTGGCGGAGGAGAATGAAGGCGACGAGTTCTTTGATGGATTGCGGGACAAGCTGGAACGAGTGAGTGATCGACTGACGACAGTAAGTGGATTCCAAGGCCAGTCGGTGGCCGCGTGGCTGCGGTATGTTGCCCAGCGGTTTGCTCTGCCGGACACATCGGCTTTGGAACTGGACGAATCACTGGTCAAGGGACTTGTGGATCGTACCACGCAGCGTCTGGATGAGACCATGGCCTCACGCAGTGAGGATGCGATCCTGGAGAAGGACGACATCCGCGCGATCGTCGAAAGTGCCGTGGTTGTAGCTGAGACTCCGGTGAAGAAGGACGAAGGTGCTAGTGATTGATTCTACCGGCACCTTTGATTTTAGATGTTAGCATCGATGGAACGCAAGATCAGTCAAACGTGATTGATGAAATTCAATATTGATGTTGCACAATTATCACTGGCACTCAGCGTGGCTGCTGTCTAGGCCACGGTACCAAGGCGGGTAATTGCTTAGGCGGTGCTGTTGTTGCTGAGGTAGCTGAAGTCGTACTCGTCGTCCTCGTAGCTGCGAGCCTCCGGCGCCGTGAAGTGCACGTCGCTCGTCGTGTACTGGCACAGCGTGCCCGACGGACCGTTGCCCACCATCTTGGGCTCGCCGCCGTTCGTCGCAGACGACCACTGGCACACCTTGACCTTGTTA
>JAADXE010000144.1:0-47306 GCA_023337545.1 Pythium coloratum
ACACGTTAGTCACTACACCATCCATGTGTTCGATGAAAGGAATTAATTATGCTGATGGCATACATTTTAGAAGTCAAACATCGTTGTCTAACTGCACAGTGTCCTACTTTGACGTATCGACTACAACAGGTGTTGGCATTTTCAGTGATGTAGTTAAAACGACATGCGCTGAATAGTGGGACGACTCGTTTCGTTGCCAGTCAGCGACTAGGTGTTCAAGCGGTACCACTTGCGGTACGTACTGACAGTCTGGAGGAGAGGCAGGCTGTCACCGGCGGCATGAGTGGTGCCGCCGCTGGCACCACTCGTCCCGGTGGCTGAAGGAAGAACCCCTTCGTCCTTCGTCCTTCGGAACCGGCAGCCTTCATTGACCAGACCTCGATTTACCGTCGACTGCCCAAGACCCGTCACAAGACAGACAGCTCAAGAGCAAGCTCTCCATCCATCATGTCAACTGTGGCATCCCCCAAGCAACCGCTCGTGACCACTCCCCTGGACAAGGAGGTCGACGACTCCCTGGCCTACAAGGCTCACGGCTCGCTCAACGACGATGAGGTCCCTCCATCGTGGATGGAGCAGAACAAGGAGACCGTGGACCGCGTGGTCTTTTACGCCGGTCTCGCGGCGCTGGTGGCGTACTCGCTGGCGGCGTTCATCATCGACTTCGGTCGCGCCAAGGCGCTGTTCATCATTGAGCTGGTTGTGCTCGTGATCGTTGGCGCCAAGTTCCTGATCCGCTCGAACAAGGATTCGTGGAACGGCGTGATGGCGTCGGCGGAGGCCAAGGCCAAGTCCATGTGGGCTGTCAAGGCGGTGCGCCTGGTGGCGTACGCGATCGGCACGGTGTTCGTTCTTGGCGTGAGCATCGGCTACAGCTACTCGGACTCGCAGCGCTTTGTGTCGGCGGCTGGTCTGGTTGTGATGATCTTCTTGTGCTGGGTGTTCTCGTGGCACCGTAGCCAGGTTAAGTGGCGTCCAGTTGTGTGGGGTTTCCTGCTCCAGTTTGTGTTTGCGCTCGTCATCCTGCGTACGTCGTGGGGTCTCTCGGCTTTCCAGTTCCTTGGTGACCAGGTCACGGTGCTGCTTGGCTACACCACTGCCGGCTCGAGCTTTGTGTTCAGCTACCTGACCACGGGCAACACGGAGTTGGGCCTGTTTGGTGTCTTCGCGTTCTCGGTGCTGCCGACGGTCATCTTCTTCTCGGCGCTTGTGTCGATCCTCTACTACCTCGGTGCGCTCCAGGTCGTGATCAAGGTCATCGGTGCCGGTATGGCGTACGTCATGGGCACGTCTGCGTCCGAGTCGCTTAACGCCGCTGGTAACATCTTCGTGGGCCAGACGGAGGCGCCTCTGCTTATTCGTCCGTTTCTGAACGACATGACCAAGTCGGAGATCCACGCCGTGATGACGGGTGGTTTCGCGACCATCGCCGGTGGTGTGATGGCGGCCTACATTGGCATGGGCATCCCAGCCTCGCACTTGCTCGCTGCGTCGGTCATGTCGGCACCAGCGGCTCTCGCGATCTCCAAGCTCATGTACCCAGAGACTGAAGAGTCGATGACCGCCGCGGGTACCGACTACGAGATCCCGAAGGGCGACGAGACCAACATGATCGAGGCCGCGTCGAACGGCGCGTCGATCGCCGTCGAGCTCGCGCTCAACATTGCCGGTATGCTTGTGGCGTTCCTCGCGCTCATTGCGATGCTTGATGCGTGGGTTGGATACTTCGGCTCGCTCATCGGCTGGGAGACGTCGTTCCGCGACCTGTGTGGCTACTTGTTCTACCCAGTGGCGATCCTGATGGGCGTGGAGTCGGGAGATGCCCGCGCGATCGGTGAGCTCCTCGGCCTGAAGGTGTTCGCGAACGAGTTCGTGGCGTACGAGTCGCTCTCGGGCAACACGACTCTGTCGGAGCGCAGCCGCATCATCGCCACGTACGCGCTGTGCGGTTTCTCCAACTTCGGCTCGATCGGTATCCAGCTCGGTGGTCTCGGCCCGCTTGCGCCTTCCCGTAAGAAGGACATGGCCAAGGTCGTGTTCAGCGCCATGATTGCCGGCAACATCGCGTGCTTCATGACGGCCTGCATTGCTGGTCTTCTCTACTAATTAGTCGGTTGGTGCGATCCAGTAGCTCCATCCAGTGGAAGAAAACTGTATAACGACGTGTGTTTCGATGCACTAAGCTTGAAGTACTAGGCAGTATGAATAGAAAAAAAAACATGTTCGAAAAAAAGGATTCTTGTACGGGGATTCGTTTTCTCCACTGATTGTTTTTGCTGTCAGCAGAAACCTATCGTACTGTAGCCCAGCATCCTTGACCACCTGTAGTGCATTGGCTTCTTCAGCGGGTTTTTTCGGATTGTTTGTGTTGAATTCGAATGTCAGCTCCTCAGCAGCTGAGGAGCGTCTCCGCTAGCAAGGGGTCAGCAACGCGATCGAAGGCTTGGCTGTGGTCAGTGATGTCCAAGCAGAAGCCGAGCGTTCGACGGCTGATGAGATCGCACCCCCGCTGACAAATGCTCAGTGGACGCCGTCATCCAAGATTGCAGTGGAACTCGCGAGTGAAGAGCCCGTCGAGCATACGATCACCGAAGCGCCATTTCCTACAGTGTAAGCAAGAGCCAGAATCGGAGCCACTGCCTCAGGCAGTGGCAGCGGCAGTCTGCCTGACGCCGGTCTGCCGCTGGTGGTATGTACCACAGTATTCGGCTCGCTGACGATCTTTCAGTCGACGAATCTGTAAGCTCCAGGAGCTAGGCCAGGATTGCAGTCATGTCCCATTCTACCTTTTGGAAAATCCTTTCAGCCAATTACACGACAGACCATTTTGTCCTAAATCGCCAACAACTTCAACTTCAATCACCTCTGAACACCATGATGCGATGCTTCATGGCGCTGCAAGAAAGCTTGAGTTACACGCAAGCTACTATCAACACAGTAGATGACCCACTGGTCGCGCCGGTAGCCGACAGCGGTGCGCATTACGACTCTCTCTACGCGAAAGCCGACGCCAAAGACAGCGACGTGCTGCCGGGATCCATCCTGCAAGCTACGAGCTGGGGGAACGCACGGCGCAAGAGCCTAGGGGGGCGAGATACCTTCTCGGCGACTCGCGCGCGATTCTCGTCGAGGGGGTGCCCACTACCCCCTCCCTTAATTAAAGCCACTGACCAAACGTTGAGGAAGAGCGGCTTCGCATCGAATCAAGCGGCGGCTTCATCACCTTCGAAAGCCTTTGGCGAGTTGTAGATCAGCTTGCTGTTTCCAGAAGCATCGGCGATCGCCATTTGCAGCAGTACGTGACTGCCGAACCGTTCATTTTCAGTCTCAGCTTGGCGGATCTGCCTTCCGATGCACTAGTATCCCTGGTCATCGCGAGTGGCGGCGTGTGGGATACAATGGAGAACGACGATGTCGTTTGTCGAAGACAAGCGACAACATACAGTAGCAAGAGCTTGCCGGAGGTCAGCTAAGGATCTCGTGTAAGAAGCGTTCCTGCGTGGCAGTCTGGACAACCTCGCAATGCCGATCGTCCACTTGCACGCCACTCACGAGACGCCATGAAGCAACGCATTCGGTTGTGTGATATTGAATGATCCTGCGGCTACTCTAATCTACTACAAGCACGTATTCGTCTAGGCGTCGCCATGACGAATCGCCTGCTGGCCGAACTGGAACAGGATCTTGGGCAGCTTGTCCACCGACGGCACGAGGACATCAGCGTCTTGCGCGAGATCCTCCAGCGACGACGCGCCGCCCAGCACCCCGACCGAGAGACCGACGCCGGCGTTGCGGCCCAGTAGCATGTCGGTGTGGGTGTCGCCGACCATGATCGTGTTGTGCGGCTGCACGCCAAGCTGCTGGCAGATCGTCCAGATCTGCTCAGCGTGGGGCTTCGCTGGGATGCCGTCGTCACCACAGGCCAACGCGTCGACCATGTGATCGACCTGCAGGTGCTTGAGCGTGTCGATGGTCGGCTGTCGGTCGTCCGTCGTGCACACGGCGATCTTCATGTCCATGGACTTGATGGTGCGGAAGAGCCCAGCGATGTCGCCCAATGGACGGCTCGTCACGACGGGGTCGGGCATGCTCCAGCACTGCTTGATGACTGCCTCGGCCTTCTCTAGCGTCATGCCTTCGTTCGTGAGCACCTTGACCGCGAGCTTGTACAGCTCGCCCATGGGCGTGCAGCACAGCGCGCCCTTGCTGCGGATCGAGCGGCGGATCCAGTCGTAGCCCATGGCGTCGAAGAGCTTCTCGCGCACGGGCAGCGCCGTGGTCATCTCCACGCGCCAGGCCTGCGACTCGACCCAGCCGCCCCACATGAGGTTGAAGTCGATCAGCGTGCCGTCCTTGTCGAAGACCACGAGCGACGGGTCCACGCGGCGCACCGTCGAGCGCAGGCGCGTGGCATTCGCATTGACATTCACGAGTGCGTGACGCGAGCAGCGCAGACGAGCGGAGGAGGAAGCGACCGAGCGAGCGAACATGGTGAAGTAAGTGATGAGGGGAAGTGAGTGAATCTGTGACGAAGCTCTGTTGCGTCGATGGCTGCAGGTCGTTGAATCTGGAAATGAAGAGAACGATCGCTGGCGCAAGGGGCGCCGCCCGTTGTCGAAGGGTCTGCAGACGACGAAACCATGAAACCATGGATGGATCTTCGAGCAGGAAGCCAACCGCGTCTGACACAGATTCGAACGACTCGCATTTACGGCCAATCACATTCACGTTGAAGTCGTATTCCGCTATATTCAGCCACTCACAAGCATGCTGGTCATTCGAGCAAGCTGACACAGATCGCCGGCTGGCAATGCGCATTGTGTCGCAGCTACAGACAGATCGACTACATACCACGGACTGTGGTGGCTACATGAAGGGCGGTGTGGATGAATGGACAGGGGTGTCGCTTAGCAGTAGTAGAAGCCGCCGACCACGCGCTTGACCTCGCAGGCGTCCGTGACCATGTAGTCCTTGTAGATCTGCCAGGTCGCGAGCGGGTAGCGCCAGCCCAGACGCACGACGCCGTCCGGCTTGAGGTACAGGAACGCGTCGCGGTTGAGCGCCAGCAGCGACGGCGACGTCGTCGTCGAGGCGTCGGTCGCCTTGGCCTGGTCGGCGACTAGCGCCTTCGCGATGCTCTGGAGGAGTTGCTTGCGGTCGCTCGCCGTCAGCACGATGCGACTGTCTTTGATCTGGACCTTGTTGGCAAACAGGCCGCCGCCATCAGCAGTGGCGTCATCCGCATCATCGCCACCAGCCTTGGTGTCGGCAGCCTCCATCTCGGCGTCGACGACAGTCAGAATGGAAGGAGCGTGAGCCGTCGCCGAGATGGCGGACGCGCGCGTCGCGAGGACAAAGCCAGCAGCCACGACGCTGGCGACGAGAACGAGATGCGCAGTGCTGACCATGGTGATCCGAGGCTGCTCCAGTACGATTGTGAGCAGACGCATGCATACCTTTCAACCTCCAGCAGCTTAGCGGGCTCATATTGCTCGCGCGATTCCAGGAGAAGAGCTCTAACGCCTCCATCAAGCACCTGGCAACCTCACCATAATTGCAAGACCTTCCGCATCACTTCCAATTCCACGAAAACTCCAAACGACAAGAGCAAGCCCCGCAGATCGTAGAGCTGACCGGCGATGGTCGACGCTACCGGTACCGGTACTGCAAGGCGCACGTGGGATTATCCGACGAAAGGCATGGTGGACAGGGAGGGAGGCTGTGGTACAGCGCGTGATCCTTCAAGCCTTCAATCCATTTTAGACAGCGTCGCGTCGCGCCACTCCGTGGCTACATACGGTACATGGCTACAGTGGCACGTGTCGCTTCCAAGTTCGACGCTTGCGGGACAGTGCGGACCACATCTCAGGCCGACGCGAGTCTTTCTCTTTTCTTCTTCTGGTCATCATCAGTTGGAACTTCCGCTGGGTCCCACGACAGTCATCGTCGTTCCAGTGTCGCATCTCCATCTGCGACGGCAACCAGAAAAGGGAAAATCCGAGGACTCATCCACTCTGTGTCTGTGGAATGCTGCACCCTGCAATCAGAAACCCGACGACGCTTCGCTCATCAAGTTCGGGTGATGACTCGCCCAAAGTTTAAAGTTTTGTGGATGGATGGACTGGAGGAGGTCACAGTCAGTTCACCCACAAGGATCTATGGACCGATCCGGAATCCGGATCCGGATCAGGAATCCAGATGAGAGAGAGAGAGTCGTCCTGTGTCTGGGCGGGGGAGGGAGAGTTGGGATTGAGATGTGGATGCTGTGACACCTGGAAGCAGTCGCGGACGCGGCGGTGGCTGATGGATGGCGACAGCATTTTCCACGAGCAGCTCACTGTCTCCTCACCAGCTTCTCATCAGCTCTTCCAGCCTGGCAAGCGACGAGTGATTTTGAAGCCTCATCATCGCGTGGACCACACCACTTCCAGAGATCACGTGGGTCACACCAGAAGAGCTGGCACTTCAACATGGGCGAGGTAACGACTACCAACGCCCACGTCACTCACGGACTTTTGCTGGCGACCAGTGAACATTGTTTCGACCATCGCCGGCACGGCATGGCCCACTAACCACGGCTCTGGTCACTATAAGCCACGCTAAAGCGTGCTAAGGACGTTGGACACTGCCTACGAACCTTTGCAACCTGGCCCGCCGACTCCTCGGAGCCACCGCTCACCGTCCAGTACCCTCCGACGCTGCTGCTGCTGCTGAAGACGACGTAATTTACAGACCTCCAACACCCACTCAACCTTCGTACATTGCTGGCAAGCTAAGCCCACGATATCGGCGAAGGCGATTGTGAGGAACCTGTTGGGATCCAGCACCAGTGGTGGTCTGCTAGCGCACTGCGTCACTCTCATCGAGGATAGCATCGTCGTCTGCATGCTGAACCAGCGCTGAGCTCGAGAGTGACCAAGGGTACAGTACATGTTTCAGGAGGAAGATACGGTGAGGAACTTCACTCGCGCCTCCATGATCCGCTCGGTGGATTTCCGATCCCGGATTGCAACGGGTTCATGAAATCCTCTTTGATTTGCAATTTTGATTGGCTGAAAACATATAAGACTTATGTGTACCACCTTATCTAGTGTGGTGCACACCACTGTCACCAGGTTCAAGCCTCTCTGCCCGACCAAGTCCGAGCAGCGGGATCCGCAAGGCATCGACACGACCAAGATGCGGCGTGCGGATGAGGTGTTCTGGACACGCGTGTTCCTCTTCGGCGCGTCGTGCGTCGCGGGGCTCATCATCACGCGCAAGCGCAAGCTCCATCGCTTCCACCTACACATCATGACCACCAAGCTACACGACAACGGCCGCTATTTCGGCATGGACATCGGCGGCACACTGTCCAAGCTCGTGTACTTCCAGCCCACGGCGGCGACCACCATGCCACGCCACGCACACACGACCAGCGGTACAGAGGGCAGTCTAGCGTCCATTGAAGAGTACGTGCTGAGCCTCCACTCGGCGGATCGCGCGCGCACGACGCTGCGCGATGAGCGACTGGAGTTGTCGGTGCCGTCCCTTGGGGGGACACTGCATTTCCTGAGCTTTCCAAGCGCCAAGATGGACGACATCACGGACTTTGTGCGCCACCGGTTCTTCCACCGGTACATCAAACGCATCCCGTGCACGGGCGGTGGTGCCTTCAAGGTGAGATCCATCAAAATCAAATGGTATCGGTTGATGTTGTAGAGAAGAAACACTCACAGCGACGATTGTTGTATGTCTGCAGTATGCGAACATGTTCGAAGAGAAGCTGGGCATTGAGATCCAGAAGGAAGACGAGATGGAGTGCCTCATCCGAGGACTCAACTTCGTGCTGCGTTACGCTCCTGATGAGTGCTACACCTTCACCGTACGTCCATCAAACACCAAATGCTAGCCTCCATCAGTCTCCTCCTAACCAACTCTATCTATCATAGGACGTGGTGCTGGATACGCAAGGCCTAGGCACGGCCACAAAGAAGATCATCCCCACGCCGTCTGGCGACGCGTTGTACCCGTTCCTACTCGTGAACATTGGCTCGGGTGTGAGCATTCTCAAGGTCACAGGCGAGCACCAGTTCGAGCGCGTGTCCGGCACGAGTCTGGGCGGCGGCACGTTCTGGGGGCTCTGCAAGACGCTGTCTAAGCTCGAGAACTTCGACGAAGCCATGGACGCCACTGTACTCGGCGACTCGAACGGCGTTGACATGACGGTCGGTGATATCTACGGCCGTGGCGGCTACGAGCAGTTCCATCTCAAGTCGTCCACTGTGGCCAGCAGCTTCGGCAAGATCGGCAGCAAGCAGGAGCCGCACGCCGGCATTAAGGACGAGGACATGGCGCGGTCGCTGCTGTTCATGCTCACGCAGAACATTGGACAGCTCGCGTATTTGAACGCGCAGCGTGTCCACACGTCGCGCATCTACTTCTGCGGCAACTTCCTTCGCCGCAATGAGATCGCGAGTCGGCAGTTGGCGTACGCCATCGACTTCTGGTCCAAGTCGGACATGCAGGCGCAGTTCTTCCACCACGAAGGCTTCTTCGGGGCGTTGGGCAGCGTGCTGGGTCACTGGGGCGTCGACGCCAAGCATAAGCAGACGGAAGCATCCGCAGGAGACTTGGCGACAGGCAGCGCCGCCTCACACACAGCGCGAGCCGCAGTCGTCACGGCGCATGCGTGCTAGCGTCGGATGGCTGATGGAGGGATGGATGCGTGGATCAATCAATGGCGAGAAGTAATACAAGTAGAAGTGTACTTGGATTGTTAAAGTTGCCCGGCGGACGATCAGACTGACTAACTGCCTGCGGGAACCACACTTGTGGATCCAGACGGGTGATCTAACCAGATCCAGAATGCCGACGGACATCCAGTGTTTCCTCACCTTTACAGTTGGGACTCCGGATCGGGAATCCAGCAGTTTGGTCGTCGAACCAGTTGAAGCAGCTTGCTGGTGCGGACAGTATGAGTGGAGGGATCCAGGTGGGCGTGCTTTCCATTTTGCGTGGGGTTGCAACAAGCAGCCGGTCCAGCATTCTGGACAAGGTGATCTCACCTGGCAGCAGGGCTGTGATGCAGTATTCATACGGCTGACGACGGATGCGGACATGCACGTTGGGCAGCTGGCGAAAATCCCAGGTCCGGACCGTTTATCAGGACGACAGGATAGGACTGTCAGCAACATGGACGCCATACTGTACAGCCAGTGCCACTGGCTGCTTTTAGAGGGTGGTTCGGTGTGGCTGATGGTGGGTACCATGCGAACGTCAGAGGCATGGGTAATGCACCTCGTGACGTGGCAGTGAGTGGAAAAAGAGAGCGGAGCAAAATGATACTGAATGGTTGTTGTCTATTGATGCTCGGGGAATTCCTAGGTTCTTAAATACTCTATGGGATGCTAAATATCGTGGTGCTCGTTGGCCTGCTCTTTAGCGGAAGCTCTTGTGGCTTGGGCCAGTTAATGGCAACGACAGTCGTGGCTGAGTGAGGCACTCCTGTCGATGCGAGCTGCTGTGGAGGGGCTGCGTCGACAGCGTCGAGTGGGGCTTGTTCTACGTGGTGCAGCTTCTACCGGTAGGTGCACGATACTGGATCCGTTCATGAGAGGAAGAAGTTGAAAATCTCGAGCTCTTCATCGTCGAAGTCCTGGGCTGGCTCTTCGTCGAAGGCCACTGGCACATAGGCCGCCAGGACCTTCATGCAGGCTTCATCCGAGCCATCTTCACCTTCGACTAGTTCGTCGAGCGCCAGTGCACTCGTCCAGGCGCTGCTGCTGTCCGTTGTGAGCTTGGTCTTCTTCTTTGGGGAGATGACGCTCTCATCAATAGCGTCGATGGCGTCCGTGGATGTTGGCGATGGCGTCTCCTCGTCTTCGCTCAGCTTGCGCTTGAGTGGCGAGATGCTCGGGCGCTTGACGCTCAGGGTGTTCATGGCGGCGGAGAGCTTTGGCGACTGTAGGAGGCTGGTGGGCGTCGTGGTCATCATCATACTGAAGTGTTGGAATGGGGTCTGGCACGCAAATTGCTTAATGTGATCGGGAGGATCGGTCGCACGGAACGCCGACGCCAACGTTTTCCTGTTTTGTTGGTGGCATCGAAGTTTGTTGGTGTTGGATCGCGGTGATGGGTTGCTTACTTGGTGGTTGGGTTGGGGACGGACTTTCTTACATAGCCGGGACGGACCTGGGAGGTGGAAGTAGGCGTGCAAGCGACGGGTCAGGGGAGGAGGTGGAGGATCTGCTGCGAACCGGTTGCTCTCCGTCCTTCTGGTCCCAAACATCCATCACAGCCACGCGGGTCAGAGTCTCAGCCCGTCAGCCGTCGAGGCTGGTTGCTGACGTGCTCTGCTCTCACTCTTGCTGGCGTTGGACAAATCCAGGCCGAGGCCGGCAGGATGGTTTTTCCTTCGTGGTTGTCCCACGCGATGCAACTGGGAAGAGATTCCTGGGGAAAGGAAACACGCTGACACTCTGCCTACATCCTCTACATGTACTTCACTGGACCCATTGTTGTCCAAATAAAATGCCCGGTAAGGTTTCGAGGTGGATGGATGGAGAAACAGGCGGGCTGGAAATCTCCGAACTTCGGCTTGAAGTGGCTAAATGCATCCGTACAGTATAGTCGGCGGAAGTCGGCTAAAAGGGAAAGGGGACGCAGCCAGAGGGAGAACGTCGCCTGGGTTGGCCGCCAACGACGAGTGTGTGCGGCATCTCATCGCTTCCACCAAGCGACACTCTTCCTCGCCTCCCACATCCTCCTCCTCGCAGATCCAAACACAAAAAAGAGACTGATCAATCATGCGAAAGGGCTACAGTCGGTTTCTTTCCGGATGGACGAGACAAAGAAGACTGACCATCATTCCATCAGCACAGAAAAAAATGAGCCACAGGTCTAATGTTGATGGCCAGAAACAATTGTGATCTGGCAGATTCGCAGCCGTTGCGTGGCAGTCCTGTTCAACTTTCCCTAAACCTATGTACCTCGCTAATTTTGTTGCGGCACGCCCGCCATCTTGTCCCGATTCCCGAGTCTTCCGTTCGTTCACCGAGGCCAGGTGGTCTGATCCAGTTGATCAGCACACTCGCTGGGTCGAGATGAGGTCAGAGCGTTGCAGTTGAAAGATCACTTTCTCGAAATGAGCTGGATGGCTGGACAGGGTCACAGCCTCCAGCCTTGCCTCTCCACATCAGTCGGCTGCTTCTTATCCGTCTCAGGCCAGCTTCCCATAGTTCTTCGAAGTCAAAAGACAAATGTCCCGGACATTTCTGGAGGGACGGGGTTCGCACTGATGGCGATAGCCCGTCACTCGTGCTCTATTCTTGAGGATTCCGCATCCGACTGCTGCAACGCCTCTGTATTGTACTTCGCACGCCAGAGATGGCGTGGAATTCCTTGCTATGCCGCGATGATGGCACGATCGCATGAAGCGAACAGGCGCCTGGAGAGCTTCGAAAAACTACAATAAAATTGAAAACTGGAAATCTGAAAGTCCATAACACAGGAAGAAGACCGGTACAGTACGGTATGTCGCACTGCATCACTAGAACCATAGAATGCAGAAGCCATCTGAAGCTGCCAGCGGTGGAAACTTGATGAGAATGGGTAAACTCAGGCTCAAGTGAGTGCAACAGCAGAGTGTACCGTAGAAGGTTAGCCACTGAAATCTCGTGGCTTCTTTGAAGCAATTGCCCCGTCCTTGATCAGCCTCGTCCCGTCCGCCACGCTGATTCAACACTCGACAATCAAGATTCCAAAAAAAGGAAGCCGAAAGGTCGTCTGCTCATCCTTCAACATCCAAGAAAATAGAAATGCGACCCACCGCCAGCAATCTCTCTTCTGCAGCGCCCTGTCTGCTCAAACATTCGTTTTTCGCTTCCCTCTGGTCCCATTCCTTTCTTTCCGCCCAGCCAGTGTTGCACACAATACACTGTACAGTACAGTACGTACAGTAGGACTGTACACTGTACAGTCGCGCATCAACCGGCGGTTGAGTGATCGACACGTCGATTCGACAGAATCCAAGGTCCTGGTCGTGGGTTCGATTAATCACGTCTCGACATGCGAAGTGGATCGTGTAACGCCCAGCTGCTTTTTCTCCAGCCTGCCGCCCTGCTCAGGTCATCTGCCCAGTGGCAGTGCCCACACAGTCGACTGAGTTGAGTTTGAGATCAAATGGGCAGTTGGCTTCATGGCGCAGTGGGCGAGACTCCAGAGTTTGGAGACAAGTTTTCACCCTGTAGTCCATTACAGTTGCATTCAGACACCAGCGAAAGAAACCTGTACCGGTACAAGTTTGGAAAGCTTCATGAGAAAATTCGAGAGGCGCGTGCGTGTGATACGCACAGATCGTTTGCCGCAATCGTCAGTGCCGTCGAACCACAAGGATCGCAAGCGCTGTTCAGTGACACTCGTGCTTCTGTGAATCAGCAACGGAGTCAAGAATCTTGCTCCTTTTACGGAAATCCAGAAGAAGCGTATCCTCTGGATCGCGCCATCCGTTGGATGGTTCACGCTCCATCCAGCCAGCCCACGCACGAAACTGACTCCGACGCACTTCAGCACTTCCATGGAAGTGGCTTCTGGCGCCTTTGTCTGGTTCTTGCTGTTCCGTCCTTCCTTCCGCCGTCTGCTCATGACCTTTCGTCGCCTCAGCCGTGTTCCGTTGGTAACGGCCGTATTTCACACAAGCTGACTGGGCACGAGATGCGCCACGCCCATCCCCAGTTTAGTTGGTGTTGAAGTGGCACCGGCTGGACGCATCCTTCCGGAGCTGCCCACGTGTGCAGTCAAAGGATTCCTTTAAGGAAGGACACGTGGCAAGACGCCCCTGCCCGAAGAAAATGCTGGTTGAGCTCAGCGCTGCCACCACAAACTTTGAATTTTCTCCTTTGCACTCGGTACCAGTACGCACAGTCTGGTGTTCCTCGGGGCTGGGCAGATCATCATAGAGCCTCGCAAATCCTTATTACCAACCATGAGATGAATGGAACTTGCAGAGAGTCCGTGGATTCGAGGGATCCACATGGCCTTCTGCACTCTTTCAAAAGTGCACCATGTGGAGACAAGTCGCCTTACTTTCCCCAGCACAATCAGCGACGGCGTGTGTTCCACGCTGACGCATTTGTCCACGGAATACATTCGCTGACAAGAGATGCAAATCCAACTCATCACGTGCCAAGAAAGGAGCTGGATGATGATCCATGTGTGTAGCTGGACGACAAACCAGGGACGAACGCCGTGCGTTTGGACTCCAAACTTTGGAGTACATGCTGTACTGTACACCTCCACAACGTGGCAGGCGCTCGTCCATAGAGAATCTTCATCATGGATCACAATGCTGTAGAGTGCAGCAGGATATTCCTTGTTTTACAAGAGAGTTCGTGAGGCCAAGAGTCCAGGATACGGCTTCCAGCTCAGTCATGGCCTATTTCGGACCGAGAGTGCTGGGATTGTGTGGACCGAATCACCCATTTAGGTGCGTTGGACGATTTTTCCAGCCACTGGACAGTGCACAGTACAAAGTCCAGTAACTTTGTGCTGGTCTGAAAGTAAAGAATGCATGGGTACATCCGGAGTTGTACAATCGCACATGGGCAACCAACCAACCGCCGAACGTTTCGACGTTGTTGACGACAGGGAAACCAACACTGTATGTACTGTAATGGGCGTTGCATCGAGAATCACACATTCCCGGCGGCAACCGAAGGGTTCACTGGAGTCATTCTAGGGAGTGCACCGGTTGGAAATTAGGCGCGAGAAGGACACGAGAAGGGATCTTTGGAAATCCAGTGTGAGCTTCACCCATTTTCACAAGCTCAAAACCAGGCAAAGGGAGAAAACTCACACGCTTGCTCACACGTTCTTCGCCATGAACTGTGCCAACTGACTCGAGATTGCACGTACCGGTACCGAATACAAATGCATACAGTATCCCTACTGGTACGGGCGTACTGTACTGTAGCAAAAATAAGAGAATTCATCGGAATCTCGAGAGGAACAGACTTTGTCAGTCGCCAGATTTCAATTCCGAATCGAACCGAGTTGAGCGAGCGAGCGAGCATCATGTGCATAATAGGTACAGTCCCCTATCCACTTACTTCGTCAATTTGAACCCAGACGGTCCATTTTTGTGGAAATCACAATGGCTTCTGCTGCCTCTTTCTCTGCCTGATTTCTGTGCTTCTTCAACAGAAAGGTCTGAAAACAGACAACTCACACACAGTGGGTGTGACGGGCACAGTTGGAGCCATCGTAATCTGCACGGAATCGTGAGGCTGCAACAGAACGCTTTGCCGTGCGCACGCGTGGGAAGGTACAGCTGATGATGAGTAGACTGCGAGTTATTTGGACAGAGACAATCCAGATGGACAACGTGGACAGGGCAGTGGACGTGGATCAGAAGATTCCACAGAAGGAAAGCGCATCAGTAGAACAGGGACGGTCCTGGTTCGCGCAAGAACAGGCGTTCGCGGGAGCGGTCAGCAGTGGTCAGCATCGCGTGGTGTTGTGCCGGCACCGCGTACTTGCACCCGGTCGCATACTGACTGGCTGTGGGTGAAAGGATGGATCTTTACCCTTCATCATCTTCATCGTCATCCTCCCTGGAACTCCGGGAACTCGCCACGTGTGTGCATGTTGTGGCTTGTGGAAGGGGGACGAGGGATGGACGCAGATGTGCGTGTTCGTTCTGGATTCAACTTCCGATCAGCTTCAACGTACACTCTCCGCCACCCACCCAGCAGAAGGTCGCCCATCGATGGGTCGACTCGACAGAAGACGACACCATCGCTGTTGTGGGCGCATGAGATTGCGAGTTGCGAGTTGCGACCGCGAATGTCGCAGGGAACTTCACACATTCCACGCTGACTGGACCGCCACGTGGTGTCAAACGACCAAAGGTCTCGTCGAGACACAGAAACACGTGCTTCATCGATGGTGGGAGGGAGTCGACTGGACAACTGCCGTGCCATGACGCCGTCCGAACGACCGTCATCCCTTCCCTTGGATGGCGATGAACACATCCACCGCGATCTGGATTTCCGGACCGCAATCGGCGCCAGGAATCATGATGCTCCATGCTGGAGGAAGGTGTGGCTAGGACAGTGGGTGAGACATGGAAGAGGCAGTGCAGCCACCGCCATCCTCCTGCTCGTAGCGATCAGGACGTCTGGCCTCTGCATCTACAGCAAGCGTGTCACACTCCAGATCCGTCCGTGCTTGAGGATTCCTCCCTCCCTCCCGCTTTGATGATCCAGGCTGGATCATGCATGTCCAGTGGCTTCAGTTTGTCTGTGTGTGTTGTTGAGCCAAGTCCAGTGATGGACTGTGTTGGCTGTCGTCAGCCGAAGGGTGATCCGATCCAACCACGAATCCAATCCACGCAACTTCCTGTCTTTTTCTTCTTCGCTTTTTGTTCTCCTCTTCAACATCCTTTCTGAAAATTTCAAGCCAGAGTGTTGGTGCAACTTGCACCTGGTTTCATTCGCGTCTGACTCATCGCATGCCAGATCCTCCAACTCCTCCTCCCCCTCCTCTCCTCGCAGCCGATGCTTGTGGTCCACCCTTCAATCTCCGCGTCCCCTCCAGCAGCTGCGCAACCAGTTCATGGGCTTCGGCTGTCTGTCGCACCAGTTCACGCGTCTTCTCCAGCCGCGTCAGCAGCTCCTCCTCCAGCTCCTCCATGTCCGCCATCCCCTCCGCTCCTCCAGGAGGATCCTCCTCCTGGTGGCGTTGGATCTTTTCCTTCATGGCGCGTACACCAGCGGAGATCCCAGCAAACCCGAGCCACGCTTCATCCAGCGTATCCATGAGCCGCGTGCTCTGCGTCGCCAGCGTCGACATGACCACTCGGCGGCACTCCGCGTTGACGTTGACGGCGTTCCTCTGGGAGGAAGCCACGGGGCTCCTCTTGCTGTTGTTCGCGGATTGCTGACGCTGCTTCAACAGCGTCGACAGACTATCTTCGTCGTGGATCTGGTAGTAGCGGTTCCCCTCCTCCTCGTCCTCCTCCTCCTCTTCGTCCTCTCCTCCGTCAGCGTCATTTTCCTCCTCCTCCTCGCTGCTATAGCGTCGTGATGGAGTCCTCTTGCTCGCAGGGATGCTGCTCGCCCCGACGCTCATGAGCCTGGACGCACTCGCAGCGTGGACGCTCTTCATGCCTCCCCTAATGCGCTTACTAGGCTGCCCACTCAGCAGCTTCGCAGGCGACGCCGCCGGCGCCAGGAACCCAAACAGACTCGCACTAGTCCCCTCTGTGGGGGAGCCACTCCCCCCACCACTAAACTCCTTCTTGACCTTGGACGCCGTCCCCTCCACGAGGCTCTTGAGCTGCGCGTCCTGCGGCCGCAGTGATGACAGCAGGCCGCGTCTCGCCTCGTTCCTCCGCGTGTGGTCCCACCATTTCTTAGAAACCAAGTACACCACCGCCCCCGTGGGCATAGACAACAACCCAGGCGAGGCACTGGCCTCAATCTGATGGCCGCGGTAGATCTCCACAGTATTCGCCGGCTCTAAATGGCACTTCCGACACATTTGCACGTGTAACACCGTGAATTTCGCATCTCTCGCGACGCTGGCGAGCGCGTACGTCGCGCTGTTGGCCTTGCCGCTCTGCGCGTACACGCGGAAGCGCATTGTGAGCGTCGCGCCTTGTCGCGACCGCAGACGGAACCGCTCGAGACACTCGCTGGCGGTCTTGTCGACGTGGCGGCCTAACTCCTCGCCGACGTGGAACACGCGTGCCAATGGTCCCGCGAGATCCTCGACGTACAGCTCCGGGGGGACGCGCTGCTGCACTTTCTCGACGTTGGCGCGGTCGCACACTTCGTTGAGCAGCTCGCGTACAAGCGCACTGAGCAGCATGGTCGCGCTGTAGGCCAGTGTGAACGCCGGGTGCACGCACTTGAGCACCATGGCGAAGTCCACGTCCGTGAACGGGTCGTCCTCGCGCTTCTGCCACTCGCTGCGCGTGCGCTCGTGGAGCGCGATGAGCTGCTCGTCGCTGAGCGCTGGTGGCTGGTCGCTTGCATTAGGAAGAGAGGAGGAGGAGGAGGAGGAGGAGGAAGAACGCAGGTGCTTGGCCTCTCGCGTCGCGATGAGGTTGCGCTCGTAAAGGGATTTGGACGCGTGGTCGTCGAGGAAGTACTCGAGTACGTCGGCGGCGCTGTCGACGCCCTGGAGAAGCTGCGCGAAGTCGGGGTGGCTGCGCAGAGCCACTTGGAGATGGTAGATCGTCACCTTGGTGTCCTACAAGCATCCAGAAGCCTGTGGATGAATTCTACAGGCTAAGTATGCTTAGTAGGTAGGGAAAATCAAACGTACGAGTGGCGCGAGGCTTGAGGCGGCGTCGTCGTGGAGGTTCTTGACGACCACGTTGAACAGCGCGTCGCAAGTGGCCTCCACCGTCGCAGTGCAGAGCACAGCGGCTTCTGGCTGCCCGTCGTCAGCAGTACGAGTATGTTAATTAATGAGAGAAGGAAGGGGAATGGTGTCGACGTGACTGGTCACGTACGTCGATGAGCACGTCGAGGCCACGCGAGAGCGTGTCGCGCAGCGGCTGAAAGTCGAGCGTCAGCCGCTTCTTTAGCGACCGCACGCGCCGCTCATACTCCAGCGACTTCTCCACCGCCATTGAGCTCTGCACGCATCAGCTGCAAATGCGTTCGCATAGGCCTCGGATTCTATTTTCAACCACAGTGTACCCATCTTGTGTTGCGGTAGTGAAGCCATTCCCTATTATTTTATGTTTCAGCACGACTTTTGACGCAATATTTTATATCCCATTTCACCACCTTTTATCATCACGGCACTCTATCGAGGTTCTGATGGTCAATAGTGCCCAACCTCTCCACCAGCCAATACAATCGCGAAGCGACAGCATATTCACACAAGCACGAAAATGGAGCGCAAGGCGACGGCGTTTGTGGAGCAGTTCAGCGCCACGCTGTTCACGCAGTGGGCGCAGCAGACGCAGCAGAAGGAGCTCTTCTGGCTCAACGCTGCGTTCCTGCAGAATGTACTCGAGGAAGGTATCGCAAAGCTTCCAAAGGTGCCCGTGAAGGCGCATCTCACGCGCGACTTGTCCAAGTTTGTGGAGCTGCTGCGCGTGCAGCTCACGCAGAAGCACAGAGAATTCCAGGCCCAGCACAAGCCGTCCTCTGGAGATGCGTTCCCGTCGCTGCTGAGCGAGGAGGACGTCGAGCGCGCGCTGGCGACCGCCTCGAGCGAAGAGCTCACGACCAAGCTCCAGTCCGTGCTGGCGCTGGACGAAGCCACGGCCGCGCGTATCGACGAGGCCACCAAGGACGCCAAGGCATCCACCGAGACGCTCGTTGCTCTGGCCGAGCAGTGCGCGGCGCAGCTCAACGTCGTGGCGGCGCGACAGTACGAAGACGCCGACGTGACGGCGAGAAAGGCGGCGTTTTACATGGAGCTGCTCACGCGTTGTGTGGAACGAATCACGAGCAAGTGGTGCGAAGACGCGCGCGGCAAGTGGTTCTGTGACGCCGAAGCCAAGCACAGCAGCGAGCGCGAGAAGCTGCGCGTGCTGCTGCAGTCGGTGGTGGTGACGGACCTGGCGACAGCTTCCCAGTCGACGACCCAGTCGGCCAAGCCATGGACGGCGTTCTTTCAGCCACAGGAAAGCGCGACGTTCCGGTCGGTGGACACTATGAAGGCGCGTGCTGGCGTGTACGGCGCGCTGCTGGCGTTGGCTGTGAGCTTCCCCGTGGTGTTTGAGGACGATAGCGACTCGGACTCGTCCAGTACGAGCGGCGACTCGAGCTCGGACGACGACGACGACGACGATGAAGACGACGACCAGGACTCGCCCAAGTCGCGTCGCAAGGCCGCCAAGCTCAAGCGCGCGCTGAAGAAGAAGGAGCGTGTGGACTGCGTGGCGCTGGCCAAGCACGTCGCGCGGCAGGTCGTACTGGCCGCCAAGAGCCAGCACGAGACGACCAGTAGCAACGACTGGTACCAGGCCGTGCTGGCGGCGTTCCACCGCTTCGCCAAGCCGACCAAGTTTGTGAGCGAGGACGAAGACGACGAGGACGAGGAGGACGCGCTGACCAAGGACCAGCAGCGCGCGCTGCAGGACGCGCTGGCGGAGCTGTACGGACGTGCGTTCACGGCGTCGTCGTCGACGGTGGCCCAGTGGCAGCACAAGGCGCCGCTCGCGCTACTGGAGACGCTGCTGTGTCTGCGCCACGCGTCCGAGTTTATGCGCGTGGAGCGTAAGCAGACCGTGCCGGCCATAGCCAGCGCGACCTCGCAGCTCGTGGGCGTGGCGCTGCCGTCGGCGTTCTGGCGCTGGATGACCCACGTGAAGAAGGTATTTGGCGGCGAGCACGTGGTCGTGCAGACCACGATGAAGAAGCTGACCAAGCACAAGGCCGACAAGAAGATGGCCAACGTGATGATGCACGACAGCCTGCTCTCGCTCGCCGAGCTGCGCGTGCTGATCGAGGTGAGTCCTCTGTGTCTGTTTATGGCTGAGGTTATGTGGACTGGTGGACGACTCACTGATGTATTTGTTTGATTTTACTAGCAATTTGCGATCTTTATGGAGGCCGAGAAGGAGCGTGCGCACTTTGTGGTGGCGCGGGCGCCGACTGCCGCGTCGACTGGCGAGCCACAGCCGCAGGACGACGAGAACGCGACCGACGACGTGCTGTTCTTCACGGACAGCGCTGGCGGCAAGAGCAAGAAGCGCGAGGCCGACGCCAAGACCACCGAGGCCCGGAAACGCACTCGCACGGCGGCCGACGACGCCCTGTAGACAAGGACATGCCCCCACGCGATACGATTACCATGATGAATAGACTCACAGTCACTCAAGATCCTTTTGTACTTGAACGACAGTCTCACTTGTTAACAATATCGGAGAACGTATGATATTGTACCCATCTTCTGGCTTTATTGGTCTCACTTGCAAGACGGCGAGATGATGGTCTCGTCATGCAGCAGCACGCCGTTGACGGCGTTGGCTCGACGCGACACGCAGCCATCCAGTGCGCTGCGCTCCGCGAACGTCGCACTCGTCGTGCCATTACCACCAACACCCGACTGTGCCTGGGCCGATCCCTGCAGCGCGATGGACACGTCCTTGACGTCGAAGCCGTAGCGGAACGCCGTGTTCTTGGCCGGGCCGCTCACGCTCAGCGAGCGGCGGAAGACGCTGGACAAGTCGGCCTCGAGCCGGTACGTCGAGGGCGTGAGCTGGCGGTAGAACGTCTTGCCCACGAGCGGGTACTGCTCCTCACTCACGACGGTCGCAAGCGTCGAAGTCGCACCACCGCCGCTCTGTTGGTTCTGTGGCGCAGGCGCCGACACCGTGAGCGTGGACTTGACCTTGGTGAGCGAGTCGAACGTGCCGACCTCTCCGTCTTGCAGATACTCCTGTGTATTAGCGTACTCAAAGTGCTGCTTCAGGTCGTAGATCTTGGTGCCCTCGGAGGTCGTGACGCGGCTCTTGACGTGCAAGTCGCGTGTCGCCAAGAGCGTGAAGTTGGCGTTGAGTTTATCGACTTGCTGCGTCGTCTTGGGCACGACGTGGCGGTCCAGCGTCTGCTCCAGCACCTGCACGTGGGTCTGCTTGCCCTTGGCGTCCACAAACACGAGCAAATTGCCGTCGATCGGCCAAAAGTCGATGCCATAGTCCACGACAAATGTTACGTTGTGGGGTTTGCTGTCCACAAATTTGCCCAGAAACGGCGTCAAGTTGAGCAGATACGTCGGCACTTGGAACGCGCCGATCGCGACGATCGGCCGCCACAAGTACGGGTTCAACCCACCGGTGAAAATGGTCGGGAAAGGCCACACGACGCCCACGATCTCGTCGTCCACGAGCACTTGGACCTCTCGGAACGGCCCACTTCCACAGATCCCATAAGGCTTCGCAAACTCATCCGGAGGGTTGCCGTACCAGAACTCGTCGCACTGGTGGTGCGACAGAAACAGCTCCAAGTACAGCTCCTCTGTGTTAGCAGGGACCTGTACGAGAGCCGAGTTGTCTCCTCGCGTCGTGCTGCTGGGCTCGACCGTGAACCAGCCGTAGCTGGTCGTGTTCTTGCTCACAGGGACGACGAGATCTGGCCGTCGTGGCGTGTGGGCGGCGTCCAACGGCGTGAAGAACTCGAGCGACAGCGAGACGGCGAAGCTCGAGTTGTACGGGCCGTCGATCACATTGTCCAGAGCGACCACGACGTCGCCGCCCTTGGCGAGGACGTCGCGGTAGAGAGAGACGTCGCGCGCGATCTCCCAGGTCACGCCGCTCTTGCGGTCGGGCTCCTCTGTGGACGTGCGGAGGAGCTCGACGCCGTTGATCCACACGGCGCCGATGCGGTCGAACTGGACGCCCAGCGGACTGGACGCCTGCCACTTGAGGTACGCGACCGAGTGCGTCGAGAGGTCACAGGTAGTGACCTGTGGGAACGAGGAGACCCACGGCGTGCCGTACGAGAAGAAGAACTCGTGGTCGCCGAGGGGCACGATGCACGCGTCGCCGTGGACGTTGCGGTACGGAGGCCCGAGCACTTCGATGGTCGGCTTGTACGGGTCGGAGGAGAAGAGAGAGAACTTGTCTTCAGTGCCGACGGTGGGGGGAGACTCGTAGAAGCCGTCGGACGCTAAGAGGAGCGCGGTGGCGGCCTGTGCCGCGCGAGAGAGAGACGCCATGGAGGACTAGGGAGGAGGGGGAGGAGGGGACGAGTCCGGCGTAGCGGAGACCGTGGCGACGGAGAAGGAAGCCGGCGGAACGCGGAGTGAGCAGCGCATGGGAGGTGGGGGAAGGCGGAGAGGGAGAGGAAGAGGGGAGAGGACTAGGCGGTGGAGGAGACGGAGGAGCGTGGACGGATGCGGGAATGGAGCTGCTCGGTTAGGCCTGTCTTTGCTGCTCATCTGAGAACAGAACCCGTAGTAATCCAACCTATTCTTGCAGGTAAATGAATTCTGGAGGTCAATTTAGATACACTAGAACAGGCGGTATAGATAAATTTTGAGAGGTTGTAGCCCACGATTGTTGAAGCTCTTCCCAGTCGAGGGGCACATTGATCTCATTTGATCGGACGGAGATGGCCCTGGAAGCTTCCTCTGATGCTCCTCCTCCTCTGTGGTTGATGGAGGCTGACGTGGCCCTCCGCCTTTCCTGTATTCGTGTGATGCATGTTCACCAATCACTGGATGATGAGTCATCCTCGCTGGATGATTGATGGACGCATTGCCTTTTGATTGATGAAAGCCTTGTGCTTTTGACTCATGGGTTCTATTGCTGTCTCTCGATAAAATATGCCTCGGAGGCATTTCAGAGCTTGCATCCGCTCCTTCCTTCCTTCCTTCCTACAATGGCTACACTAGCTGCCTCCTTATCTTAAAGCCACACTTCATCAGCGTGGCTCGTGATTGTGGACGCCAGCGTGAGGTTCGAGTCGCGTTCGGACGACACGTCACTGTTGAGGTGGCGCCACGGCATGAACTCGTCCTCGACGTTGACCATCGAGTCGTGGAGACTGTACTCGAACGGATCAAAGTCGGTCGGCGTGTCGAACTCGGGCGGCACCATGGACGACACGCTCGAGTTGCGCACCGAACTGGCTGACTCCTGGTAGAAAAACACGTCGTAGCAGTTGTGGCAGTACAATTCGCGGTTGTTACGGTCCATGAGCAGCTCACTCACGTCGCCGCTCTTGCCGCAGCGCGAACAGCACTTGGCTGGAGGAGCAAAGTCCTCCTGCTCGTCCAACTGGCCGAAACCCACGAACGAGTGGCGCTCGAACTGCAGCTCCATCTCGAGGCTGTCCAGAATGTCCTGGATCTCCTCCACCACGCGCTTCTTGCTGATGATCATGTCCACCGTGTGGCCCACCATCACCTTCTCCAGGTCGTGCGAGTGCGCGCACAGACTCAGCACCACGGGGTGGTCGACGGTCGCCAGCACCCCCACGAAAACAGGGTGAGCATTCAGCTTCTTCTCCGCCGTCTCCTGTGGGTGATCCTCCACATCTTTGCTGGCTGGGGTCGCGATGGTCTCCGTCTCTGGCTTGATGGCCTCTGGCTTGATGACCTCCACCTCCAGCAGCGTCGGCTCCACGGGCGTAGTAGCTGGCTGCCCCCCCTCCTTCTCCTCTTCATCGCGGCTGAGCGAGGACGTGGACACTGGCGTCGCCTCTGACGACTGACGTGGAGCAGCGGCCGTCGACTGCTCGCCCGCACGCATCGCCAGCAGCGTGTCCAGCGCGATCATCTCGGTCACGCGCTTGGGCAGCGCCTCCTTCTTCTCCGCGACTGTGGCTTCGCCCAGGTCCTTGAACCTGTCGGCCAGATCCACGTCAATGTCCTCGGCCGTGAGCTTGCCGCTGACACGCAGTTGCGACATCGTGAGGCCGCCAGCGCTGATGCGGTGCGGCTCATGGACACGCTGAGGCATCGTCGCTGGTGCCGTCGCGATCATCGGCGTGTGGGAAATCTCCGTCACTCGCTCGGCAGGGCTCTGAGGCTTCTGCTGACTCGCCTGGGAGACGCGCTCGTTCGAGTCCGCCTTCACACTGTTGCTGGTACGTGGGGCATCACTGTTGTGCACGCTCTCGTGGAAATGGAAGATGCGTGACTGCTCCTGTGGCTCCTGCTGCTTTGAGACCTTTGGTGGAGACGACACCAGGAACGAGCTCGGTTCTCGTCGCTCTTGCACTGCGGGAGCCGCGTTGGTCTGCGACTGGCGGAACGAGTACGCCAGGTACTTTGGCTTGCCCGGCGCGAGCGTGTTGCCCGCAAACACGTTGACATTAGCCGGCGGGGGCACTGGGATCGGCACGGGCTTTGGCGTTGGCACAGGTCTCCCGCCGTTTACGGACGAGTGCGAGTGGCGACTAGACGAATGGCGATCCGATGAGTGGCGATCCGACGAGTGCGTGCTCGGTGGTGCGCGTGGGCGGTACTGGGACTGCGACAGCGGCTGAGCCGGTGGCTGTGGCGACGCCGGCTTGGCCTTGGGCGTCGGCTCGCTCTCTCCACGCGCCAGCTTCATCTGCTTGGCCAGACACGCCTTGGCAAACGTGACCAGTAGTCTCGCCTGGACACTGCCCTCTTCAATCTGCAGCAGTGGCTTTCCTCCGAACTGGCACTCGGCGACGGGCTTGCCCGACGACTTGGCCACGATCTCACGCGCGTGCTCGAGCGGGATCGTGAACGACGACGTCGAGCGCTTGACTGGGGCCGACGCGGCGATGGAAATGGGCACGTGGGGCATCTGTGACTCGTCTGGCTCGAGGTCGGGCTCCAGGAACGCGTCCTCCAGGTCCTGCTCGTCGTTCTCCATGAACACCACGGGCTGCATAGGCGCCAGAGGAGCCGTTGGTGCTGGCACGGGCACGGGCACGGGCACTGGGATCGGAGCTGGTACAGGCTGAGGCTGAGGCTGAGACTGAAGCTGCTGCTTGTTGGAGGACGTCGCGACTGGATTCCGCACGGGGCTTGGGGCCTGTGGGGCGGCCTTGGGACTCGCAGCGACGCGTTTGGCGAACTGGCTCGCGACGGGCTCCTGGTGCTGGAAGGCGTCGTCGAAGTGGCTGTGGTGGCTGCGGTTGGACACGCGCGCCGCGCGTGAGTGGTCCGCTGGAGGAGCCGGAAGGGGAATGGGAGCCGGAGGAGCCAGCGGCTTGGCAGACCGCGACTCGGACCGCAACTGGATCTGGTCGTCCAGCGCGAACCGCACGGACGGCATGACCTCGTAGTCCAGATCCCCCACCTCCTGCTCGTCGTCGTCGTCGTCGTCCTCCTCCTCTTCCTCTTGGCGATAGCGGTTCTGGCGGACCAAGTTCCTCTGGTCCTCCTCTCGTCGCTCCTCTTCCACATCTTCCTCCGTGTTTTCTTCCTCCTCCTTCTCCTCCTCCTCTTCGTACTGTCTCTCCAGCTCGCGCTCCTTCTCCACCACGGCCGCCAGCTTCTTGGCGCTGCTCTTCCTCCTCAGCCGAGTGGCCGTCGCCGTCGACGGCGTCTCAATGCGGTGCGACGACTTGTGGAACCGCAGCACCACGGGCTTCTCCAGCACGTGGAGCATCTTGAGCACGCGCTCGACGCCCAGATCCTTGGTCTTGTCGCCGTTAATCGCGATCAAAACGTCGTTTACACACACCAAGTCCATGTTCTTGCCCTGGCCGCGCGCGCCGATCAAATCCACCGTCGGCACGTTCACACCGGGCGCGTACGGACGGAAGCTGAAGCCCAGCGAGCCGCTGGCCCACACGACGCTGAACTGCTTGCGCAGCTTCTGCTCCTTGGACTCGAACGCCGTGGACGCCGTGGAGAACGCGCGTCCGCCGCGGCCGCTGCTCATGGGCGCACCCGACGACAGCGACGTCGACCGGTAGTTGGGTTGAAGTTGTTGGTTTTGTTGGTTTTGTTGTTGGAACTGTTGGTTTTGTTGGTTTTGTTGGAACTGTTGGAGTTGTTGGTACTGCGCCTGTTGCTGTTGGTTCTGCTGATACTGCAGGAGCTGGCCCGGGAACGGTTGCTGGCTCGGATACTGTTGGTGGAACTGTTGTTGCTGTTGTTGTTGGAAGCCGTTGTTGTTGGGCGTGTTGTTGGTGTTGCTGTTGGGCGTGCCGTTGGGATGCGGTGAGTAGTACGGGTTGCTTACGGGCGTCATGGTGGCGTTGCTGGATGGCGTCTGCGCGTAGAACATCGCATTCGCCTGGGTCTGGTCCTGCGCCACCAGCGTCTTGAACTGCGGGATGCGGAAGTGCAGGATGATAGGCAGCTTGTGCTTGTAAAGGGTCTTCATCGCCTTCTCGTAGCCCATCTTGCTGCACTTCTTACCGTTCACCGACACGAGCATGTCGCCCACTCCCACGCCCGCGAGGCTAGCGACCGACTCGCCCGGCAGCACCTGGGCCACGACTGGCGGCATGTCGGCGCCCAGATCCGGTCGGAGCACGAGCCCGAGCGGCCCGACGTTCCAGTTGATCATGTAGTCCTGCGTCTCGACGCCGCCGCCGCGGTCGCGCGAGCTCACCATGTTGGTGAAATCGCCAACGACGTTAGACTTTGGTTGCTCAACTCGACTTGAGCTCGAAGAAAACGGAGAAATGGCGGAATGGACAGAAGAGTCCAGCTGTTTCCCTCCGATGAAGCAGCTGCGTGTCGAAGAACGTCTCCTCGCTCTCTCCCCCGACTTTAGATGGGGGTGTCGGTGGTTTGTCTTGTTGGTTTCTTCGCGACACGTGCAGTGTATATACGCGCGATCGTGTCTATACGTCGGACGCGTTGGAATGCGGGTGACGCAAGTTGGTTCCCATGAAGGAAGCGACCGCAAATGGCCCCCGAGGTCAGTCCGCCATGGTCGAGAGGAGAGGCTTGTGCTCTTCCCGTCACAACGCCACGATGTTCAGACAATGGACATTCGCGAGTTATTTGATTGGTGGATAAATAGTGTGTAACACGCTCTGATTGGATCGATCCCACTTTGGTCCAAAGTCGTGGACGGAACGAACACTGATTGGCCGATTTTAAACCAAGGACCGAAGTTGAACTGTTCAGCCGCGTGTGTATCCAAAATCCGAAGGCCAGTCCAGCGGTCTAAAAATCGTGTGATCGCGGCGAAGTTAGGTCGATCTGACGTTCACACGACTCGTGTGAGACGCACTCGCTCCTCCTCTTGAGCTTTAGACGCTCCTCCTTATCCTGTCTGCTCTTCCTTTGTCTCCTCCGCGTTTCAAATTCCCCGCCTCTCCCCGCCTCTCCGCTCCGCTCTGCTTCTCCGCCTCTGCCTAGATCTCGCGTCGTCGTTTGTGTGGATCATGTCAGCGCTCCGCTCTTCTCCATGGAGTTTAGACCAGATCCCCCCTGGAACTGATGTTGCAACATCAGTTCGGACACCTTCAACATCAGTCGTACGACCAACGATCTGTTGGACTGCTCCCAAAACTCTCCATCAATGCTAATGGGAATCTCGTGACTGCTATCCTGCAGGCTTCGTGGTGTGACGCTCTCTCCACCGACAGCACGCAATGGACGCTGTTGAAGTGCGAGAACGCAGCGCGTCGTGCGAGCTTCGGCGTCGACAAGTCAGCTGTCCTGCAGTGCCAGGCAGTGGCTCCTGCTGAAGATCTTCCTCAAGGCAATGGGAGCCGCTCGTGGCAAGAGCTTCTTCAAGCAGTGGGCCTGCTCATGCTCTGCGTGTATCTTCTTCACCAGCTCATGGTTATCAGACGCCGCTCGAAAGAAACCCAGACGTCGCGCAGCGCCGCGGTCGACGCCTTCCGCGGTCTGACGATCTGTATCATGGTCTTCGTCAACTACGGCGGCGGTGGCTTCGCGCTGTTCCTGCACAGTGCGTGGGACGGCCTCACGGTCGCTGACGTCGTTTTCCCGTGGTGAGAACACGCGAAATGCATGATGGCCATCACGGATAGTGCACTGGGACACGCGGTCGGACTGATTATTCGTGTCGCTCGTGATGTCTCCTGGACTGGACTGTAGTTTCGCATGGATCATGGGCTTCACGATGAGGTTGGCCTCCGCCTCATCGTCATCCTCAGCCAGACGCTCCCCGACCCTGTGGCGTCGCACGCTGGAGCGAACAGCCAAGCTCTTCCTCCTCGGCCTCTTCCTCAACAACGGCTCAAGCTGGGCGACGTGGCGGATCCCAGGTACGTACATGTAACATGGCTTGGCAAGATTTCAGCCATCATCGAGGATGCTCAACTGGTCTTCTCACGGCGACTATTGTAATGTGGCTCTAGGCGTGCTACAGTCACTGGCAGCTGCCTACATCCTCGTGACGTGCCTTACTCGAGGCGTGACATGGGTCCTCGCACGGCAGCAGTTCCTCGGGAAGTCCTTCCTTCTAACTCATCTTCTACTCGGCGTCGTGCCACTCCTCGTGGTCAACCTCGTCCTCACCTTCGGCCTCTCCGTCCCTGGTTGTCCTAGAGGCTACCTGGGGCCTGGAGGCGACACTGACGGCGGCTTGTATCGACACTGCACTGGTGGAGCCCATCTTTACATAGATCGCGTGGTGTTTGGCGAGAGCCACATCTACCAGACGCCGACATGCCAAGCTGTGTTCCACACCGGCCCCTTCGATCCTGAGGGGCTCCTCAACTGGCTCATGGTCGCCGTGACCACGTACCTCGGCTTCCTCACTGCTGCCTTCTTCACTCCAGCCTCCGTTGGCCGTCCGACGCCTGTGAAGCCATTCTTCATAGCCAGCAACGTCTTCCTCGTGGTCTCCCTCCTTTTGAGCTCCCGTTTGGAGCTCCTCCACTGGACGTCCATCCCACTGAACAAGAATCTCTGGTCGCTGTCGTACGTGACTGCAAGCGTCGCCTTTGCCAACCTCGTCTTCGGTGTTCTGGTGCTTGTCCTCCGTGGTGATACTCAATCGACCATGAAGACCTGGACGACACCGCTGCTCTCCACGTGGATCCACGTCGGCCGCAACTCCATCCTCATCTACGTGCTGGTACGTCTGCATTTACTGCATCTCCTCATATCTCTCCATGGACAGTGGATCTCCTGTATGATCACCGCAACTCACTGTCCTGTCACTTGTCTTGGCTCCATGTGGATCTCTCTCCCCATCAGCACGAGATCCTCCAGTCCTACGCGCCGTTCTCGACCAAGCCATTCGAGCACCAGACAAACGCTGTGTTGCTGCTCACCAACAGCGCCGGCGTGCTGTGGTACGTGCGTCCTCCGCTGGGTTCATGGTGGCTTCGAGATTCCAACGCCTGTCTCGTTGTGTGGATGTGCTTGTTACTTGTATCTCTCTGTTCAGGTGGATCTTTGTAGCGGAATGGCTGCACAGCCTTGGAATTGTCGTATCCGTGTGAAAATCCTGTGCGAACATCATGCGTCAAGCGGGCATTAAATAGTGTATTTACATGTTTCTGGGGTTTCTTTGCGTGCGTTCACATGATCGTTTTCGCATTGGAAATCTTCACGTGGGTGTGGTTGGGTGGTGGCGTCCTACAGTTGCTTCAATCACAACTTCCTACTACGAGTGCTTCAAACGAACGGGAAAAAACGCCGCGCAGTGCGGCGAGTAGTGGGATTACTGCTGGGCGACTTGGCTTCCCCGCAGGTGCAGGATCTCTGACAGCGGCGGCAAGTGCGAGTTATTACACAGACGGTTCACGCCACTGGACGGAGACGACTGCTGCTGTGGAGACGGACTCGAGCTCTTCGGCGGCGTCTGTGCGTTCTGTGCTGGTGGCGACGGCGAGCGCTGCTGTGGTTGCTGAGGCGGTTGGTTCTGCGAGTTCTCCTGCTGACGCGCAAAGTCGGCGGCGGCCGCGCCATTCGGTGTGGTGTTCGGGTGTGGCGTGCCCGACGCCGCAGCGGCAGAGTACGCGAGGATGTCCAGCAATCCGAATCCGCTGTGCGCCGCAGCGTTGCCGTTGGCGTCCGTCTTTGACAGATCCGCAACGCCATTGGGCGACACCGCGACCTTTCCGTCCTCGTTCGCGCCGCGCTTCTGGTTGCGCAAGCCGCGCTGGCGGCGGTAGATCTTCTGGCGGTACTTCTGTGCGTGGGTCATGGTCTGTCGCGGCGTCTTGGTGCCAATGTGGTCGGCCACCTTCTTCCATGGACCCGATGGGTACATCTCCAGCGCCTCCAGGAAGCGCTCGTGCTCTTCCTTGGTCCACATCTGGATACGGTTCTTCGAGGACATGACCACGGCGCCGGCCTTGGCCTCAGTGGGACGCAGGCGGATGACCTGCTCCTTGGCCTCCGAGTGCTCGAACAATTGGTTGTACACGGTGCGCGAGATCGTCATGGTGAATATGGAGCTATTGGATCACTAGTGCTCCGGTGTGGACAAGTGACGATCTGGGTCGAAATTGCGGAATGATCCGGAGCTGAACCCGACTGAAGCGAGCACCCACACCAAACAAACAAAACAACCAGAACCGAAGCCAGCGGCTGCGAGAGCACACCTGCGAGAACAGGATTCCTTTCCGATCAACCCTGCAACCTTTCGCTCGCAGAGCCCTAACACAGTCGATTTTGAGCCAATCAGAATATGGATCAGGGGCGAAGCTTACCCTACCCGCGGATTTTGGGGTGGAAAATGTATCCATGTCGCTCAGACTGCACCAATTCAATCTCGTCACCTACCCCTGTGTACCACTCGTACACGACAGAATGATGCCAACTCGGCAGCCATCAGAACCAAGCCATTTGTCAGAGAGTCAGGTTGCCGGAGTGTGAGTGATGGATGGTCTGCTCATGGCTCCATACTGAAGATGAGTCAAAACGCGCCGACGCATGCTCGCGGCGGCTGTGACATTCGTGGACAGCGGCGTAATACGTTCGACAGACAAACGTTCGCACAGCACCGTTGGCGATTCCGCGCTGAAAAGTCGAACAGCAACATCTCTACCGAACTTCTTCGAACTGTACTGTACCAATGCGCAATCTGTACAACTGCCCCATCGGGCGACTGCAGGTCGCAGAGCTTTCATGCAAACACACGTCAAACGACCCATTTTGCGGCCGTCGAATTTCTTGTTGGGTTCAGCTCAGTGAACCCACCTTCACTCAATGACGCTCCATCAATCCAAGTCACTAAAGCCAGGTTACAACCCAGGTCCATCCTCGCTGTCAAGGCGTAGGGTAGCGCACGACAGTCTTGCTGAACGGTGGGTGAATGCTGACCTTTCGATAGCAACAGAAAATGTGGTTAGGGGTAAACTCTCGATCCTGGACATAGCCCAGCCATCTGTGACCAATTGGGTTGAACTTCGCAAATCCATCGCTCGTCGTGGGTTCGCGTACATTCCTGCGACACCACAACAACAAGACCAACGCGAATCCATGACGAAAGCGTTTGCACCCATGTCCTTCTCCTCCTTCCTTTCCTGGCGACGTTCATGCGCCAGAGCAACGCAGCGGACGCCGCCGCTGTATCCATTCTGGTTCCGCAATGCCATGACCAACACAACTTCAAAGTTTGCGCGCCATGCTGTAGTCTATGATCAGTGTCGGCCATGAGAAGTTTTTGGCAGTTTAGACTGCCCTCCTCGTCAAATGGACACAACCTTTAGGCGCTTGATGTGAGCGCCGCCACCATCGAGCGCGCCATGTAGCAAATATGTGTGAGAAGCCAGTGGGTACATGCACATTACACAGGTGCTGATTATGCGGACACCCGACACGCGCATTCGCCGTCAACCTTGCGGCAGAAGCCAGACCAATCATAGCCAGAAGAATGGAGGTGGCGCCCGGCAGGATCCTACGGCTGGTGTCGTGTTGTGGCCCGCATGCGCAAGTGTGCCGCTGCGAGTTCTCGGCTTTTCGCAACGTTAGCAACAGCAGACGTGACTGGCCCAGCTCGCATTTGGGCACGGAATGCGTGTAGCCACTTCTTATTAGCCAATGAACGGGCAGATACATGTTCCTAAAATGATGAAGCCAAACCCACCCAAAACAAAAGACGAGCCGACCCAGAACAACTCATCACCACACATCGCGGTGAACCCATTTTTGAGCTTCACCAACGAACGGGGGTCTAAAATGCAGCCACCAAAGGCTCCATGCGACTTGGATCTTAACTGTCGACACCAATACTTGGAAGTATAGTCTAACGCGTAAGACTATACACTACTACGAAGTACACAACTGCAAGGACCTGTATGCGGCTGGCATGCCGCCGCCCGCGAACACCTCGGATCCCCATGAACGCCGACGGTGGACGCCGTCCACTTCGATCAGATTCTCGAATTTATCCGAATTGACGGGCACACTTTCGAGCCAACCGTATCCATCCAACATGTGAACCCATCCCCTGTCTGGGAGTGATCCATCCACTCCGCTTAAGTACGAAAGCCTAATCAGCCACCCTCTCTTTTTCTCGCCCACAGACCCACTCTGCGTTCCTGTATGGCTTAGCCGACGCTGGATTAGCTGCTCGACGATCGGATCTTCACCTCACCACACGCGCGCGTGTGTGTCTCCCGAGCCAAAATGACCATCTCCGCCAACGTCCGTAAGGAGCTGTTCGAGGTCACGTCGGCCGAGAGCAAGCTCATCCGTATCAAGCCTACAGAGGCCAAGGCCGGCACGACCGTGTACTCGTCGAAGCAGTCGCAGCCACTCAAGATGTGGACCCAGGAGGAGCACGAGAAGTTCCTCGAGGCGATGGAGAAGTTCCCGGCCGGACCGTGGAAGGTCATCGCGGCCTTCATCGGCACCAAGACCACGCGACAGACCATGACGCACGCACAGAAGTACCGCCAGAAGATCAGCCGCTGGCGTCGTGGCTTGCGCCACAAAGGACGCAAGCACACTCCGGACGGACAGGGCAGTGCGTCGGGCAGCGATACCGAATACACCGCCAAGGAGTCACTCTTCCAGGCGATCGATTACGTCTCGGGCGATGACATGGGCCAGCCGAACGGACAGGCGCGTGGCAAGGGCGCGTCGGGAGCGCGCTTCGCGTCAGGTGACGGCGGCAACCAGCTTTTTCGTCTCGCAGAACTCGCCTCGATCGAAGTCATGAAGGGCAGCCCAACGAAAGAGCAGTCGCCCAACCCAGCACAGGAGAATTCGAGTGCCGCCGCAAATTCGTCCAACCTCAAGCAGGTCAAGTCGGAGTGGCAGAACAAGCCAAGTCGGGAGTGGCAGAAGGCGGAGGTGAAGCTGAGTCCGCTGAGGCAATCAGAGAAGCAGCGGGATATGTCCGCTGCTTTCCAGCAGGCTGCGGCTGCTGCTGCCGGGCTCTCGGACGACAAGGCCGCCCAGCAAGGTGGCTCGTTCCGGTTACCACCACTGATGATGCCGCAGCCACCAAACGGCCTCGCTGGCATTCCTCCTCTTCGATCCAAGATCGACCCGAGCGTCCTGAACCACGGTCAGTTCGCGGCGACCAACTAAACGGCTCAAGACGCGCCGAACTCCTCCTCGTCCACAAGGTCTCTCGTGCATCGACGCCAATGGTCAGCGTCGCCACGATGAGAAGGAGCAGTGTGCGGGCGTGTCTTCTTTGGGTGCTTTGTTCAACGCAGCAGTGGGTGTGCGTATTATTCATGGGGACTTAGTTTTGAAGGTCGGGCGGTGTTCCAGCGGACGGCGCATCGGCCGTCGACGGGGTGCATCTCAACCGGCGAGTCAAGACGCGGGTGCGACCCGCAGTGGGGAGCGGACGGCGACGTTCGCGCTGCCGGCCGAGCGTCGACTGTTGCATAATTCATAGTCATTTAGTAGGACAGATAGGAACCGCTGGGGGGCGGCCTGTGTGTGGCAATGGTACCACGACAAGCTTCGCCGCCTTCCCCACGCCACAGACAGAAGCAGGGTAACGAGTTAATCGAACATGTAGCCATGCTCCATTTCGAACCGACGTCATTTCCGTGTACGGTACTGAAGCGTATCCATGCGACTTTCGACCCAGCATCAAGGACCACCGGCATTGCGACTAAACTCACGACAGTGCAGTGAGTACGGTATATCCATTCGATGGTTTAACCACTCGAGGTTTAGACCGTGCGTCTTGATTTCAGTTGATGCGGACAGGTTGCATTCCGATCCACAGCGGCAGCCCGCGTGCTGTCCATTGGCAAGGCGGTTAGGATTCCATTCCACGCAGCCGACGGGTGTACGGTGCAGGTGTGGCGGTGACGTGGGGGTTGCCATGACGGCATCTTGCCGTCTCACTCGTCTCCATCGAAGCTCTGTCACAGACAAGAGCGTTATGGTTGAAGCGGTGGGGCATCATCACCATCTGTCCCAGACCATGATAATGCCGAACCCATTTGCGTCTAAACTTCCAGGATCGCTGGCGCCAGTGCGTCCTTCATTGCCGTCTAATCCATCAATGTGGACCGTGTTTTGCGATATTCCGGTCGTCCCGTGTTCGTCTCCAGTTCGATGTCCAGGTTACGTCGCCGACACGGCAGTCCGTAACCCCCTTTAACTTCCATAAACATCCGTTTACACCCGCCAACGCCCTGCAGACGAAAGTTCAACCGCCCCAAACCTATGCAGCACACCTCCATCCAGCATCCGTCGTCTTCACAACAACATCACCGTTGCAAAATGGAGGGTGCTGAAGGCTCTGGTGGTGCTGATTGGCAAACTTCAAGGAGTAGACGGCAGGCAGAGCTGGCGGGCTCCGTCTAAAATTCTCCATGCGAACGTCTAACGCCGGTCCATTCTCGAATTTGCGTTCGCTGGCAGATCTCATCTCCTCACCACCAGAAGCTCCCCTCTCTTTCCTCCAACCTCCTCCATCAAGATGCCACTCAGCCCGAAGAAGCGCGCCGAGAGCCCGAAGAAGAGCGACGACGCCGCCAGCAAGAAGGTCAAGCTCGTGGGCCACAAGAACTTCGTGCGCCACAACCCCAAGAGCGACAAGTTCGACGTCAAGAAGTTCCACCACATTGAGTTCTACACATCGGATGCCACCAACACGTACAAGCGCTTCTCCTGGGGCCTCGGCATGCACCTCACGGGCAAGTCGGACCAGAGCACCAACAACCAGCTGTGCGCCAGCTACGTGATCCAGAGCGGCGACGTCAAGTTCGTCGTCACGGCGCCGTACTCGACGGAGACCGCCAAGCCAGAGGGCGCCGTCACGCCGCTGCCTGCCTACGACGCCAAGTTCGCTCACGAGTTCGTGGTCAAGCACGGTATCGCCGTGCGTGCGCTTGGCATTGAGGTCGGCGACGCCAAGGAGGCGTACGAGGTCTCGGTCAAGAACGGCGCCATTGGCGTGCTCGAGCCAAAGGTCCTCCAGGACGAAGCCACCGGCACGGCCCTCACTATCGCGGAGGTCAAGCTGTACGGTGACGTCGTGCTCCGTTACGTGAGCGGTGACTTCCAGGGTCCATTTGTGCCTGGATACGAGGCCATGGACACGCCAGACGCCTCCATCGGCATCCGCCGCATTGACCACTGCGTCGGCAACGTGCACAAGCTCATCGAGGCTGTGGAGTACATCATGGGCTTCACGGGCTTCCACGAGTTCTCCGAGTTCACGACCGAGGACGTCGGCACGCTCGACTCGGGCCTGAACAGCATGGTGCTGGCCAGCAACAACGAGATGGTGCTCCTTCCAGTGAACGAGCCAACGTTCGGCACCAAGCGCAAGAGCCAGATCCAGACGTACCTTGAGCAGAACGTCGGCGCTGGTCTGCAGCACATGGCCCTCAAGACCGACAACATCTTCATCACGCTCGAGGAGATGCGCAAGCGCAGTGACTTGGGCGGCTTCGAGTTCATGCCGCGTCCGAACGACGCCTACTACAAGAACCTGCCAGAGCGTATCGGCAAGGGCCTGACCGAGGGCCAGTACAAGAAGATCGAGGAGCTCGGTCTGCTCGTGGACGCCGACGAAGAGGGCATCCTGCTCCAGATCTTCACCAAGCCGATCGGTGACCGCGCGACCGCGTTCTTCGAGATCATTGAGCGCGTGGGCTGCATGGCCGACGTCGCCGGTAAGATGGAGCAGGCCGCTGGCTGCGGAGGCTTCGGCAAGGGCAACTTCGCGGCGCTGTTCAAGTCGATTGAGGACTACGAGAAGACGCTCAACGTCTAAGCGGATCTTCTGCACGAAACACTCGTGGTTGTACTTTCTCAAAAAAAAATCTGCATTGAAACTTACTTGGCTTTCCATTGGACTTTTTTTGTTTTGGGTTAAATTATGAGGAGCCCCGTGCGCTGATGGATGATGAAGAGCACTGTGGACGCGAGCAGCGCGATGCCCGACGCGATCCACATGCGGTCTTTGCGCGCCTGCCACTGTTCACACTCAGAGCGTCAGTCTGGCGATAGTTAACTGCTCAAATCCCTATTATCCATTGTACCTGTAGGGCTTTCAGCTCCTTGCGGACGTCGGCTAGCGCTGCGTTGGTGCTGCTGAACTCTTCGTGGGAACTCATGAGGCTCACGCGGCCATGATCTAAGCGCAATAGGTTAGCGTTTGGTCCATACAACACCCAAGATTCTAGGCTTGCTGAGTACGTACTGAGCACTTGCGTGATGGATCCGACGCGCTCGATCTCCTCCACCATGCCACGCTGCGTGCGCTTAAGCGCAGCGATGAGGTCAATATTGGAGCTCTTAGTCGCGAGGCTTCTGTCATCATAAACGCATTCGTTAGATCAATCGCAATGAATACTCAATTCAAGAGTGAAAGCCACGTACGCATCGTGGCCGCCGACCGAGTCTCCTGACTTTTGCAGGAGGCTGTTACGGGCCTGGATCAGCCGCTCTGCCTTCGCCTTCTGACGGTACGACACCAGCACCTTCCGCACGCCCGCGATGCTTGTCTTCAGAGCGGCCTGCGACGCCGCCAATTGCTGCTTGGCGCTCGCCAGCGCCTGCGGATCCGTCACTTCCAGCAGCCATTCTCCCGCATCCTGCAACGCATTGCGGTGGGCGCTCACAGCCGCGTCCAGTCGGTCTTCGATCACCTGCTCCTCCTCCACACTGAAGCGCAGTCGCTGCTGATCTCCATTCGCGTCGATTGCGCGTGTGAGGAACGCCACTTGGCTCGCGAGCTCGCGCTCCGCCGCCGCTAGCGTCTCCATTTTCCTCTTCCTCTTTCCGTCTGTCTGGCTTCCAGCTGGACAATAGAGAATCCGTCCTAGAATAGGATACCATGACCAGGGGCAAATCCTGTTTTCGAGCGATTGATTTCCTAATTTCGGTGGATTCCGTCCTAATTAGCCGCTCTTGAAGGAGGTGCAAACGAAGTCAGGTAGTCAATATTCCCAGGAAAGCGGGGGAAAAGCACGCCGGAGGAGGCCAGGCACCATGCTGTTCCTCCAGCGCTACGTGCACATCGTGCTGGACGCCGTGCTGGGCAGCTACGTGAAGGACATCGATCCGGAGGCGCTCAAGATCAGCGTTTGGAACGGCAAGATCGAGGTGGACGTCGTGGAGCTGCAGTCCGACGCGTTCCCGCTGCCGCCCGAGTTCCGCATCGTCAAGGGCACGCTCCACCAAGTGCGCATCGACTTACCATGGGCGAATCTGGCCAGCCAGCCCATCCGCGTGGACGTCCAGGACGTGAATCTGCTGCTGGAGGTCTGCGACCGCCGTCCGGAGGCCACGGCCGGCGCGAATGCCGACGCCGACGCCAAGAACAACGACCCGAAACGCCGCAATGAGACGCTCAAGCGCAAGCGCGCGACGCTGGATGCGATCGAGAAGGCCACGCAGTTCAACAAGCCCGTGGCGAGTGAGAAGCCGAAGCGCTGGACGCAGACGCTGCTGTTCAAGCTGCTGGTCAAGGTGCTCGACAATGTGCAGCTCAACGTGCAGCAAATCCACTTGAGAATGGAGGACCGCGTGTCGTCGCCCGAGAAGCCGTTCGCCGTGGGCGTGACGCTCGCGTCCATGGTGATCAAGTCGGCGGACGCCGGGTGGAACTACACGACGATTGTGCGCGGCTCGGCGACGCCTCGGTCGGGAGGGGCGGACGACTCGGCGGTCGCGTCGTTTCTACGGAAAAAAGTCGATATCAACAAGTTTGGACTCTACTGGTCCCTGCCGCTGAGCCCGTTGCCGCCGTCGGCGCTGGAAGACTCGTTCGAGTTCATGAAGCTCATGCAGATGAACTTTTGGTCGGGGGATCTGGCCGCGCGGACGGAAAACACGAGACTTTTCCAGCCCAAGGACTACATCATCGAGCCACTGACGCTATCGCTCAAGCTCACGATCAATGACGGCAGAGCCAAGCTGCCTATCACGCACGAAGAGCTGTGCACGCGTGTGATGACACGGCTCGGGACGCCCTGGATGGTGCAGACGATCGCGGCGATCGGCGACGACGCGTGGCAGGATTTCGTGGACGGCATGCCCAAGCTGACGGGAGACCGCATCTACACGCTGAGTTTCGTGTTCTCGCAGGCGTGGGCCGTGGCTCGAGAACACAACGACGAAGAAGACGTCGTGCCAACGGTGAAGCAGTTCAAGGACGCGCTCTCGAGTTGTCTCCAGTGGTCTCTCGCTGAAGTCGATCGGCTCGAAGGGAGTATCAGCAAGTACCGAGACGCTGTGATCCACGTGCTCGAAGAAAAGAGCACTTATATCGACGCTAGCGCAAGCGTCGACCACATCAACGTCGTCATTCAGCGACCGCAGTACCTCAGCGCGTTGAATCTCGTCTCGTTTCTGGCTGTGAAGCGCCGACAGGCACGCTATGCGCACCTGCGACCTCAAGGCGTGCGTGTGAAGGACGATCCGCGTCAGTGGTGGGGTTACGCGATCTCGTCGGTGCTGATTGATGTGCGAGAGCGGCTGGCACGTGTGGACATGGAAGAAATCCGCCGAGCGAAGGAGAAGCGCGCCCGATACAAGGCGTTGTACTTACTGCTCTCGCAACCAGCCAAGAAAGCGACTCCGGCGATGGCTTTGGTTGGACTTGTTCCAGACGACGTGCTACAGCTGCAAAAAGACGCTGCCAAGAAAGAACTGGACGATCTGGAAGTCGAGCTGGACATCAAGGAGCTCTTCCATTTGCGAAACACCGCCCGTCATTCTGTTGTGGAACATGCCTCGAAGCCGCCGCCCGCAGTGAAGCCAAGCGAGAAACCTCCATCTACTGGGCAGTCGGGTATGCCCGTTGGCGAGGCCGCCGCACCAGTGAGCTCGAAGCTGTGGGCATACACGTCGTGGCTGTACAGTGGAACTACTGCCAGTGGAGGTGGTGACGCAAAGGCTCTGGCGCCGGCTGAAGAGGAAATGCAGTGGAGTGATCAAGACACGAAGACACTGTACGAGGCAATCGATTTCGATCCGGACGAAGATCCTGAAGACGACGGTGACGGGCTCGCGATAGCCAAACGGAGCGACAGACTAGGCCAGCATATTTGGTATCGCTGCCAGTTCCTGCTGGCAAGGACAAGCTTGCGCCTTGTTGGAGACGACCCCGGAAGTGAAGGAGTATCGCCGCTGCTTGCGGCAGTGGCATTGAGCAACGTGGATTTCAAGGTGCTCGTGCGTCCAAAGTCGGTCGAAGTTGGCATTCAACTCGGAGACGCCAGCGTCGTGGGGCTCGCCAGCAGCGTGCCGTCAGGGACCGTGTCGTCGGGCAGCGTGTTGTCGGGCAGCCCGCGTTTGATCGTGCAGCGTATGAGTGTCGACGAGATCATCTCCCACCACCCGAAGTTCGTGAGCGACAACATGAGTAGTGTGCGCTTGCGCCACTGCGAACGCGTGCTGCCTTTGATCGACGTCAGCATCGAGTTGAAGGGCTCCAAGCGTAAGACGAGTCTCGGCACGGAAGATGCAACTGGAGACGGCACTACATCGGTTCAAGGGATCGCTGTGTCAGTTGTTGCGCAAGCTATCAAGTGCAACTTCGATGTTGGCGCATTGCTTCGTGTGACGTCGTTTTTCGCTCGACCGAGTCACGTCGACTTGACGGGGCTTCGTGAGCGTGCATGGCGCCAAGCACAAAGTCTGCAGCGTTACAGTGCAGCTCAAGTGCACGCAGCGTTGGCGCGGCGCTCAAATGTGGAGCTACTGGTGGACATCATCTCTCCGCTGATCACAGTGCGCGAATCGCCAGCGAGTATCGACGACGAGCCTCGTAGTAGCGCGCGACTTTTGGTGTTCTTGGGACATTTGCGGGCTTCGTCGCGTCGAGGAAGTGATAGCAAGCAAGAGGGTATGGCAGAGGTGTCGCTACTGACTGGTGCGAAGCCCAAAGATCACTTGTACGACGAAATCGACGTCGGCGTATCCGCGATCGAGGTGCTTCTATCGGATGATGGGCCAGTGCCCACAATCTCGACGCAGCTCCTGGAAAAGACGTCGGTACACATCGGCGTCTACGTCAGCATTGCTCCAAACGACCCGACAATTCCTCTTGTCAAGGTAGTCGGCGGTGTGGAGTCTGTACGAGTGAATCTGGATGCGGACACGTTCGGTTTGTTGGTGCGCTTGCTGAGATCGATCGGTGAAGACTTCAGCCGAGTACGAGGTATCCAGGGTGACTCGGCTGATGACGACGTCGAAGATGAAGTTCCATCTAAAAGTGTTGTCGAGAATTATGCGCACAAGCCAAGCGTGGATGCCAGCGCGTCACACGACGATGACGCGTTTTTCTCGGGTTTCGAGAGTGAAACAAGGTTCTACTCGCAACAGTCGCAGCGATCTCTTGGGCGAGCATCATCTATACTGGCTTCTTCGCCAGCAGGAAGTGCACTGTACAACGCCTTCACTCGCATGCGTGATTCGGACCGAGAGAGCCGTTCACAAAAAGAGATTGACGACAAAGACTTGCTGAAACTGTGGCAGCGAGTGCTGTTTATGGTTCGCTTCCAGGTGCGTGAGGTCGCTGTGGCTCTGAAGCTCGCGCCCAACTCGGCACAAGACTCGAAAGTCGTTCGCGTGGGGATGGCAAATATCGAGACCGAATTCGATATGCGGACATACGACAAGCAGCTACGATTCGTGCTCGGGTCTTTCGCAGTGGAGGAGCGTCGAAAGGGTCTGGAAGGTCGGTTTCTCATCGCGTCCGGAGATTTGATCAATTGCCCCAAGGACGACGGAAAGCAGAGCGTACCCGAACGGCTCATTCGACTGGCGATTTCGAGCGTGGATTTGGAAGCCCCGAAACCGAAAGATTCCTGGCTCTGGGCCCAACTATGTGACTCGAGCGACAAGGAAGGCCGAGCAACTGCCCAGGGTGCTACTGTGTGGCAAGATCAACTGCTCACAGGTCTTTCGGTGGATGCTCGGCTGCAGACTCTCGTGCTCAACCTTCACCAGGACGCGTTCGCTGACTTGTTCGTGTTCTTTTACCGGACATCTCCAGAGCCAAAGGATAGTAATCCAGTCGCTTCGCAACCTACGAAAGCAGCTCGATCAAACGGGGCGTCCGCTAGCGGCGGGATCGGGAAGCCGCCAATCGTGAGGAAGGTTGCCAAGTCACCGAGTCTGACCGAGCGATCGACTCGATCAACCTCGAGGAAATCGTCTCCACAGCCAGGTTTGACGTCGAAGATCGGCACGTGGGTAGCGTCATCCCTGGCCGAGAGGATGTCCACGCGGCGTCTCCGTCGGGAGCCTTCTGTCGTGTCGCCTGTGGCATCGAACGGTGAATCCGAGTCACTCTCGTCGCCTGCTTCAATTCAACTGCGTCTTCAAGTCGCAGGATTGTCAGTTGTGCTGCACAACCCGCAACAAGAGTCAGCCAATGGCCGTGCTGATGCTGTCTTCATTCGACTCGTGGCAAATGACTTCGGTGTCTGCGTGCATCGCTTCCCGGAGTATCTTGGTGTGTACGCGCACCTCATGTCGATGCGAGTGACCGACGAGACTGTGCCAGATCCATCTCTTCAGGAGATTCTTGGGTCTGAAAAGCGGGAGAGCGACAGTGAATTCACGGCGGCGGCTACGTCACTCGAGCCAGGCCACATTCCTACAGTGGATGATGCACTGCAAGTGGTGGACAAAGTGCCTGCAATCTTCTCGTGTGCCGCGCAGCTTTACGGTGCTGACAACATCCAAGAGAAGTGGCATCCAGGGTACGCGAGTCGCTTCACGGTTCGCTTGAACTCGCCCCGTATTCGCGTGCTCTACCGGTTCTTGGACGACTTGCGGTCGTACTTCGTGGACGGAGTGCTCCTGCAAACAGTCATGCGGACACTCTTCCCGCATCAAGTTCAGGTTGCATGGGATGAAGATTTCCTGGTGTCTTCATTTTCGACCAGCCAACATCCAGCAAATTCAACCGGCTATGGTTCATCACCACGACCTCCACCGGTGAAGACGTCAGCGTCGGAAGTTGTCTCAACATTCCCGCTGTTGGATATCCGCTTGGTGGATGCGAAGCTGCGTATTCCCGTTCATCGAACTTCCAGTGAGGCGCTCGTGGTTCGATTTGACACGTTCCGTATGAGCAACGAGTACCTTCAAGACATGTTCCGCGGGATGAACAACCGCGTAATGGCGAAGGTGTTGCTCAATTCGTCGCTGTCTCAGCTCAAGATCGATCTCGACTCGCTTCGTGTAGTATCCGTCATTCTCGTGGATCCGAGCTACGATGGACAGCAGCCCAGTTTCCATAACCCCAGTGGTGAGCCTGCTTACCTGAGACCAGAGCTGCTCACGCAAAGTCTTCTGGGGTCGACATCGATGACGGTCTCGACAGACTTTTCGAGTGGAAACGCGACGACTGTTGGTATCGAGTTCTCCCCGCTTCGAGTGGTCTGCAATCGTGAGCAGTACGCCTTTCTGTTCCGCTTGCCAATCCAGAATTTTGGAGAAGCGCGACTTCGGGCGAGTGGCAAGAAAGCTCCAGAGGCGGAGGTGGTGTCGCCGAGTACACCAGCACCGCTAAGCGCTGATGTGTCCGAAGAGCTGGATGATCTGCTGGAGGAAGATGAAGAGGAGGAAGAAGAGGAGGAGCGAGAGTTGATCGTCACCGTCAAGGTCCCGCAGTTCACGCTTGAAATCCTGCATGGCCAAGATGGTTACCAGCCCTCGACGAGTGGTGATATGTCAATGGCCGAGGAAGAAAAGCGCGCGCCTGGGTCCATTTGCTCGGTCGACGTGAGCGAATTCAACGCCTCGGTTCACTACGGTATGAAGACTCGGTCTGTGCGGGTGTCGTCGGAGCTGTTGAGCATGCGGATCCGAGACACAAGGCACGACTCGCCTATCTCAGCGTCGTATCGTGATGTGGTGGTATTTGAGCCGCCAAACATTGCAGGTGTGCCAACATCTTCGATCTCCATCCGCGTTCTTCACGGCCGATTGGATGCTTCACTGCAGCAAGAGAGAGCGCTCGAGTGCTCATTCGCGTCTCCACATCAACGAAAGCCACGGCCAGCTCCTGGAAGCGAAGACAGTGGTCAGTCTTCGCGAAGGCTCCGTAAGCTGAGCTCGTCGTTCTTTGGATCGGACACGCTGATTGGGATGCACCCCGTTCCTCGACGTGCGTCGTCGGTCTCGTCAGGGCAGTCGTATCCGTTCAGTAAGTCTGGTGATTCGGAGGCTGGTAGCGACGGCAGCCTCGGAAGCCAAGGAACACGACGAAGACGACGATCCTCAGCCGATGCACGCAGTCCCTCCATTCGCACTGATGTGATTATCGATGTGGAGGGCTTTCGAGTGATTCCATCCAACATTCATTACGACGTGCTGCGCTTCTTGGAGAGTCCAGGTCGGGCTGCGTGGAGTTCGACGGAATCATCGCGAGAAAGTGAGGAAGACGTGGAAGAGTACGATGGTGACGAAGAGGACGGTGATCTTCCAACGGCGGAGCCACCGTCTACTCGATTGCTTCACTCTCCGCAGCACTACGTCGTTCTGGCGTTGACGCTGGGTAAATCTGCGGTTCTACTGGTCGAAGATCCGAGTAAGGCGTTGTCGCGTGCAGTCATGTTCTCGTGGGAGGCCTCGGTCACGGTGGAGTTTCTACGACGACCAACGCCAACTCTACCGACTACAGCGGATGCTCCGCCAAACCACCGTCTGCAAGTTCGTGTAGAGCTCTCCAACATTCAAGCTACGTCGAGACTTTCCCAGAACAGTTTGTGGACACGTGGCAACGAAGCGACGAAGCCGACTGCCGATCAGAGCAGCGACATCTCTGGAGATTTCTTGAAGCCGTGTGGCCTCGAGTGCCGACTCGACGTGGACTTTGCGACTGGATTCGTACGTCTCAAGGCCTCATTTGATCGAGTTCTTGATCTGCGGTTTGGCTACTTGGACGTATGCTCACTTCGTGGGGCCCTAGAAGAGATCGTGAGCTTCCCTGTGGTGCCGAGTGAAGAGCCGCCAACGTCGTCGTCCACCCACGGCACTTTGGGTGGTCGCAGATTTTCGACCACTTCTTCGGTAACATCGACTTCGAGCGCAATTAATCCGGAGCTTGATGCATATACGCTGGCGTCGACGCGGGGACCGCTCTCTGAAGATGGCGACGTCCGCCAAAGTAGCCACCGGCGGAAGCTACGCGATCGCAGCAGCGAGCCCTCGCTGTGCTACGGAACGACGATGGTGTACCTCGTGTCTGCGACGTTCCGCGGCCCTCTCAACGTGCGACCAGCCCTCGGTTTGTACAGCTCTCCTTGGCGCAAGCGATACCTTGTGTTGCCCTACACAGCGCAGGATCGACAAAGCGTGCAGCCGACGATGTTCCGGATCATTCCAGCGGCAGGCAGTCGTCGCAACATTGGCGACCCGGTCCGTTTTGGTGACCACATTGCGTTGCAGGCTGTGCAGCCGAAGGAAAAACCAGTTGAAGAAGATGACGACGAAGAATCCGAGGAGAATGAGTCGGACACGCAAGATGCGGCAACAGGCACGACAATTTGCAAGTACGAGCAACTGGGCGCGACGGGATACCTCGGTCCGGACGGAAGCGCCGGCGTCTTCGAGACGCGTATTTGGAAGTATGGTACCAGTGCTTTCAACTCTGACCGCAGCATCATCCGCCACAAGGACGCGATCGTGATGGAGGAACTGACGATCTATCGCGCTTTCAGCAAGCAAGGCAAGACGTTCTACGGGGGCAGTCGGCTGGTGAGCGCGCAGTTTGACATGATGGAGAATGGTGACAACGCGCGTGCGAGCAACGAAGGCGGTGGGTACTTGATGTTCAACGGTGTTGGCGATGCTCCGATCCCGTTTGTCGTGTCTGTGAACACGGACAAGAAGGAGAAAACGAGCACTCCGCGTTCGACCACGAAGAAGACGTCGACGCCAAAATCGCCTATTCGTCCGCAGTCCGCGACGACAAGTGCGGGTGTCGCCATGTGGAACAAGCTCAAGGTGTTCCAGTTCCATCTGCCCGGCGTGAACGCGACTGTTGTGAACGACTTTCACAATATGTTGCTTCCGCTCCTACACTTGCGAGTCGTGCAGCTCACGCTTGATTTGCGGGGGTCGTTCGATTCGAGACTGACGGCAATGGCTGGTCTCCAGGTCGGCATCCAGAGCTACAACTCCCAGTTGGCTGTGTGGGAGCCTCTTGTTGAAGATTTCGATGTGCACGTTGCGGTCCACCTGAAGGGAGGTGCGATTTGTGACTTCTGTATGTCGGATCGTCAGCAGATCTCGTTGGCTGGCACGAAACTGCGCTGTGAAGGCATCCCAACGTGTTTGTTTGGCGCCACCAAGACTGTCGTGTTTGCACCAGCGGCAGCGCGTGCCTCCGAGACGAAGCATTTCATCTACCAAGAGCTCCTTCACCACCAAGTCGCACAAGCATCAGCGGCAGCCCATTCTGGAACGCATGAGGATGACGCGAAACTGGTCACGACGTGTCTCTTGGTGATCAAAAAGGCCATCACGGTCAACGTGTCCCGCAACGGCGTGAATGTGCTGCTCCAGTTTCTCGATCTAATCAGTCGTGCAGGAACCAACGCAGAGCAAGACGCAGCATGGCGGTCACGTCTGGGTGCGTTTGTGTACGTCGACAACCAATCAGGTATCCCATTCCTCGTGGCTGGTCACTCGGGAGCGGCGCCACCGCCCACGTCGCACGATTCGTTTGCCAAGACGTCGCAGTTGTTGCCGCAGTCATCGTCGTTCTTCGATGACAGCGGTGATGAGACAGTCAAGTTGCCCACTCTTTCGGTCGGCAGTGAAGAGGGGCTGATGAATTATGCCGCCGCTTCTGCGTCTGGTGGTGGATCCAGGCCGTCGTTGACTGACGCCTCGTGGATCAACAACGAGCAGCTCACTGCTGTCATGAAGGACATGATGTCCAAGTCGACGCATTGGCTTTCAGTCGCGGATGGTGAGCGCGTGGCAACCGACATCGTCGCGCATGAAGCACCCGCTGGCAGCGTGACGTCGCCGCTACGCAGACTCATGTGGATGAGGCCCAAGTCGTCGTCGTCGAGTTCGAAGCCTATTCCCGTTCCAATCGGATACTCGAATCGGAGCTACTTGCACTTGGAGAGTCGATCCGGTTTCAAGGACTCGTGGCATGGAGAGAGTATCATTTGCGAGACTGTCGCGGAACAAGGCACGCTGGTCATGCGGCTGCGTGGTAAAGTGCAGTTGCTCAACCATCTCGCATTCCCTGTTGAGGTGTCCTACAACGACCAGCGTCAAGAGGTGCTTGCCGCTAACGGACGGACGCCGCATTTCGTGCCAATTCAGTATCTGGACGGTGGAGATATGACTCTGTGTCCGCTGCTCGAGGACGGTCGCTTGCAGCGGTCGACTCACATCTCGATCGCATCACTTCTTCGAGCTCCAGTGCTCACGTCGAAGTCGTCCGGCACTGGAGCCCAGACGGGCGCGTTGGAAGTTCGAAAGGTGTTGACGTTCTACTGGGATGTCCATCCAGACGAGGGAGGTGAAGGCGATGATGGTGCTTTTGGTGTTTCACGGCCTCCGTTCCAAGTCATTCTCACTGCTTCGAGGAAGTCGGAAAAATCAGAAGCTCTCATCACGATTTCACCGCCGATTCGACTCGAGAACCTCGTTCCGTTCGCGCTCTCTTTCCGCACAGTTTGCACGGTAGGTGGATACTTTGCGAGCTTGTCTGTTGACCTGTGGAATGCTAATCGTTTGGTTGCTTCTAGAAATCGGAGCGCGACCTGGCTTGGGTGCACGACAACGCCGCATCTTTCTCTGGGACGCATGGTACGGTGGCATCAGGCCATTCTGCGCAAGTGTGCGAGCTCGAGATCTTCCACAACCGAGCGACTGCTGCACAGATCGACACCGGTCTCGTACCGTCTGCCGTCGCGCTGAGTATTGCGATTCCGGGCATCGGCTACCGCACGTATTCCGCGTGGAACGAGTCGTCTTTCATCTACGGAAGCAACAAGCTATGCTCGCGAATCGAACTGATCAAGAGTGCAGAAGAAGCTGACGGTGACGAAGCTGTTGGAAATCTGTGTCCGCTTCACCTGCGAGTGGAGATCGTGAGCACGGAGCGCCTCGGCACGACAGCGCTCAACCAATTGGCTCCTGCGATCTGCCGAATCTACGCGGAATACTGGCTCATCGATCGCACGTGCATGTCGATCGTGATGCGTACGCCTGATGGTCGACGAGTTCTGCCTTGGTCTGAGGCGTCGGATCGCCACGCGCCAGTTGCACTCTTTTCGGGTTTGAAGAACAAGGCGCAAGTTACTCCAAAGATCAAGATTGGTGTGCGCACAGCGGGAAAAGACGGCTCAGGCGCAGAAGTCGAGTCCAAGGCGTTCGACATCGGGACAGTTGGCCTGCGCGGTCAAATCACCCTTCGAGCCGGAGATCGGAACGTGAGGCAAGGCGCGATGAGCATGCTGCCGTCACTACGAATGTCTGAGCTGTCCTCAGTGCCGATCTCCCACAAGCAATATGACATCGGCGTCATGATCGAGCAAGGTCCGTCGATTTTCTCACGAACTACA
>JAADXE010000145.1:0-47217 GCA_023337545.1 Pythium coloratum
ACAACTTGAGAGCGCTCGCGTCAAACTTGTACAGCTCACCGAATCGTTTCGTCTCGTAGATCGCCTCTTGCAGCTTTTGTACCTTCGCATCGCGAGCGATCTTGAGGGAGAACGTGGAGCCGTCACCATACACCGCGCAACACAGTTCCATCTCGGCCATGGTACCTTTTTCTGCCTTCTTCAGAGCTTGGCAGGGAGAACACATCGAGTCCGAGTCCGCAGACATCACTCAGCTGATGATTGCACCAATTAGTGCGCTGCTATTCGGCCTCGTCCCGCCGTGGGCCCTGTTTACAGATCCGCGTCCGGCCGGAGCATTGGACCCCAGCGACGAGAAGGCACCAACCGAGAAAGACAAGAAGGAGGCTGATATTACGGACGTATCATCAAGTTCGTCGTTCCCGTCCAGTTCCATCGTCCGCTTGACCCGCCGGTCCATCACCAAGCCTCGGCTCGGCTCGCGGTTGATGTTCAGATCTGAGTCTGTTGTTGAAAGTCTCTCTAAGAGATCGATGACCACAAAGGTCGCTTTGAACCACACCCCTTCAGATCACCAGCCACTAGCCAAGGTCGCGAGCCAACTCCCATTTCTCCCTGGCTGATAACCGACAAGCAAAACACAGAGCCTCCGTGGTCACCTAGAGATCGTCTCATCAGCACAACCACAGGCTTCGTCTTCTGAGCGATTCCTCTCGCCAGCACTTCAAGAAAGCCCGACTGTGGCGGTTGGCTCCAGGCTTATATTCCTACTACGGCTCTCGGCTTGATCACACAGGATACGCATGGCGCGCCGTCTATCGCTTGGCTCTGCTGCGGACAAAGCGGTGCTCCTTGATGCCAAGAAGAGCGACTTCCTTGGGAAGCATGATGAAGACTCGGACGAAAACGACGATGGTCGCGAGTGCATGCTGTCGAAAGTATTAGCCGTCTCGTTGATTATCGGGCTCAGCGGCTTCATCTACTTCGTCTCCTTCTACGCGCTCCAGCGATCAGGTCGGCAATCGTTTGGAGGCAGACCGTATTTTGATCCTAATCCATGAACAGTCCATGCCATACATAACACACCCGTCCCTGAACTCCTTGATGCCAGAACATTCCTCATTGCAGCATTCTTGCGAGCACCGTTCCAGGTGGCGGGACGGAGCAGATGTTCTGGCCATTGGATGGCCCAGTCGACGATCATCCTTGTCTTGCGCGTGAGTCGCATGCGACGCTGGCAACGCCTGGAAGCCAGAACGCTCCTGACGTTTGGCTCTGGCTCCACGCACACTGCGTGAGATCCATGTGGGTCAAGTCTAAAGTCGAAAGATCTGCGGCGGAACAGTTATTTCTGTGGCGGAACAGTCTATCATCTGCTGTGTCGCTGCCGCAGAACAACGGCTGTTTTACTAGCTTCCAGCATGCTGCTGTTGCCGTCGTGGTCGCCATCCCTTGCGATGACATTTATCACCCGTCACTGGCGGTGACTGTCGTCGACACTGTCCTGTCCTGTCGGGTGTCTGCGTCCGCCATGCTGTTGAACTGACGCGAGCTTTCTTTCGACGCCGTCGCGTGCTGCAGTATCGCTCGGTCACAATCAGATCTGCGCTCAATTGCACAATTCCACGACTCCATTTAGCCTTCGGTAGCCTGTCGCCAGCCCACAAAGCGCGACTTTAATTGGAGAAACGACCGATCGAATCCGAAGTGAGACCAAACATTCGGGTCTATAATCCCGTCGCGCCTCTGCATCGCAAACAAGTCTAAAAGTGAGCCAACCGTTCACGCGTCCGTTCAATCAGCCGAGCTGCCGCCAGTAGTCTATCTGTAGACTTGCACCAACTTCGCCAACACCAACAACAACCAACACTACCAACGTATCCAACAACATGAGCCGCCAAGGGTACCTCGTTCTCCACGAGAAGCGTAGTGGACCGAAGGTCTACTTCTTCTCGTTGGAAGACGGCTTCCTGCGCTACTACGCGTCGTCGCGCAGCTCCAAGACCGTGGGCGAAGTGCGTCTGTCGGGCTGCAAGATCGTCGTCAAGGCGCAGCGCCGCGCCGACGGCATGCCCAACTCGTTCTTCCTCGAGACGCGCAAGGTGAACGTCAAGGATCGCTCGTACACACTCGGTGCTCCTGTGCGGTTGGAGCTCAGCGCGCACACCAACGACGAACGTCAGGAGTGGGGCAAGGTGCTGTTCTCGTGGCAGCGCTACTACTGGCGTGATCCTCGCGACGAGAATGAAGTCGCGAAGGAAGATGAGAAGACCAAGGCCGAGCTCGAGGAGTTGATCGTCAAGTTCGCGTCGAACGGTGGACCAGTGAACAACCAGACTGGCCACAACACGACCTCGGCGATCAGCAACACGGCCAGCGCTGCGCTGTCGGCGGCGAAGAAGCCGCTGTCGTTCCTCCACAAGAACGCGTCGTCGCTGCGACGATCTTTCTCCATGTACATGCCGTCCACGACGACGTCGTCGTCGTCTACAGCCTCCTCTTCGTCTTCGGCATCCTCCACTGGAAAAGGAAAAGCCGAAGCGTCCTACTCAGGCCGGGAAGTCGCCGACTGTGAGAAGGACAAGGTCGTGCTGGCCAAAGTGTCGTACACCAACGAACCTATTTATCGCGGCGACAACCAACAGGAGTCGTGCGCACACTAGTCGTCACGTAGCAACCGCAAAGATCCCCTCTATTTTATAATCGAGCCAAGCCAAAGAGGCCGCTCAGAAAGCAATACAATATCCAACCATCACAGACAACGCACGAGTATACTTCGTTCCATAGGAATCTCTTTCATTTACAGCTCACTACCAACAGCGTTCTTGGCTTGGGACACCGCGATCGTGCGGTCGCTGCCTTCACTGACGACGCGCGTCACGAGAATCGAGCGCGTCGACGTCTCGAGTCGCACGGTCGGTTGCTCGTCGTCACCGAGCGCCGCCGCCTTCTCTGCGATCGTCGAGAAGAAGCCCGCGCTATTGTCCTGCGCAGTGTACTTGAGGTTGCCGTCGGCCTTCAGACACAGTCCGTTGGCGTCGTTTACGACGAGGCCTTGTACTTCGCTGCTCATTTTGTTGGCGTTTTGATCCGACGAAATGGATTCGATCTGTCCTCCGATTCCTGACAGGAATTTCCTGTGTTGGGGATTGTGCGGGACACCAATATTTCGAAACGTTATGTTGCCTGCGGGCAACATAAGTGACATGGAGGGTATGCGCAGATGCGGGTGATGGTCATGTTCTCGAGGTTCGGGGCGGCTGCTGAATGTGCGGCCAACTTCAAATTCGTGCCCCCAAATCCCTCTGGAAATGAATATTTCCCGTTTGGCTTCTGTTGTCGGCATTCCCAAACACAGAGCTGATTTACAAGGGTATGCATTTATGCGAGTCCATACGTAGGTGTCTTCTGGGGATTTTTGAGCAAGAATCTCGTCATTCCGCCTGAGAACATCGCCCATTTCCCCACGACACCAACGCACGATCCAACGGAGAACAATTATTGCTTCCAGATTCACCAACGCCAACAAAATTCGATACAATTCCAACAAAATCTACCATGCAGAGCCAACACCTGACCATCAAGCCAGTGCCGCGCGCCGAGGTGACGTACTGCGCCATCGACCGCATCGGCACGCAGGCCTTCCTGGTCGTGTGCTCGACGGTGGACTGGCATGTGTACCGCCTGGACAAGTTCTCATCCACAAGAGAGTCGCTGACCCCCGTACAGGTGTGTTATGTTGCGTTTGATAGTGAATTTCATGCATGAGTTTCTGACCTGGCGCATGTTGCCGTTGGACTAGGTTGCCGTGGATGAAGCCAAAGATGGCGCGCTGCTTTCGAACGTGCGCATGGTGCGACTCTTCCGGTTGCCTTCGACAAAATCTTCGTCTGATGAGCTCACACGAGCTTCCGGCCCGCAACTCGGCGGCATGTTCGTGTCGGAGCGATGCCAGGAGGTCGACTATTCACAGACGTCACCCTACGGCGACCCCACCGAGCCCCCATCAACAGTAGATTCCAGCGAAGACCTCACAATATTTTCCTTCACAGACGAGCGGTACGCATCCATCCCATGTACCATTCCAGTTCATTTTGTTGGCGTTGGTAGTCTAACTTTGTTGGCGTTGGCGTTTTCGTAGCATACTCAAACGGTTACCCCCGACACCGTCATCTGTAGTCGACCTCCAGATACAACGCACAACAGCGGCAGTGCTGTGCGAGTCCCATGAGATCGTGCTGATAGATATGGTGTCGTTCGAGATGAAGCAGCGCATCTCGTCGTTGGCGTCATTGGCGATGGCGCTTGGCCCGCGTTGGATCGCGTATCCGCGTCGCGCCGACACATCCCTCGACGACGACAGCGACAGTGACGACGGCGAGGAGATCGTGCCCGAGGCGCTCATCCACGGCAGCTCCCGCCAGATCCTGTCCGCTTCCCAGAGCCGCAGCGCGTCCATCTCGTGCGCGTCCCCACCATCCTCCTACAACGCCATAGACGTCGCACAGAACCTCGCGTCGGGCTTCTATTACCTCGGCAAGACCATCGCACCGTACTTGTCCACTTCCCCCGGCACACTTCAATCCACACTCATGCCAACAAACCCAGGCGAGACACACAACTTCAACCAACAAAACTACCCACCGAACCGCCAACAAACACCAACACTTCCAACAAACAACACAACCGCCAACATCAACATCAACGCCAACAATCGCCAACAAAACCAACAAACATCATCTACTACTGCCGACGCTGGTTGGGTCGTGGTCCAGGATCTGCGCTCTGGACGGCGCGTTGCCAGCTTCCAGTGCCACCGCACGGCGTTAGTCAACTTGGCGTTCGACGCGTCCGGCTCGCTGCTCGCCACGAGCTCCACCAAGGGCCAGAACGTCCACGTCTACAGCCTTCTTCCGCCTCTGCAGGCTACCAAGTCCAAGAGCCGTCAGCAGCTCCTGTACAAGCTTCAGCGCGGCATCACGCACGCTAGCATCGCCGACATGGCCTTCAGCCAGGACGCCAAGTGGCTCAGCGTCACGTCAGCCCACGGCACGAGCCACCTGTACGCGATCCACCCGGACGGTGCACCCATGAGCGTCCACACACACGCGACGGTCAGCGACCTCAGCGGTGACGACAGCAGCCTCTCAGCCAGCGGCTCAGGGTCTGGAGGACCTTCTAGTGGCAACGGAATGGCCGCGAGAGATCGTGACGTCAGCGACTTTTGCGCGGGGCTTCGTGTGATTGAGCCCAAGACGCTGGCGCGTGTGCTCAAGATCTACCACACGCTGCAGGCCACACCAGCACCCACTGCGACGGAGCCACCAGCCTCGAGCAGCTACGGGTCGCTGGGTATGACGGGGTCGTCGGCGTTTTACTATAGCAGCCCGCCGGCCACGCTCATGAACACGGCATTGGATGCTTCGCAGGCGCTGTTCAGTCAGCTCGCGCAGTCCACGGGTATCGACTTTTCAAGCGGCAGTGGAGACGAGGATCTCGCTTCTCGTCGTCGACGACGCCGTCGCCGCATGAGCTGCCTGTTCGCCCACGATGGACTCAAGATGGTCATCTACTGCGACGGCACACTGAAGTTGTACGATCTGAGCGTCAAGGAGTCTGTGGGTGGTCGTCGCAGCCTCAGTTTGACGTCATTTGGTGCCCAAACGACCAAGACGCGACCGTCTCCGTTCGGCTTTGACGCCACGGTGACGGAGCTCAAGTCGTGGGATCTCATGGTCGCTCCACGCTTTCGCACAGAGAGCGCAGGCTCAGGCGATGGAGCGTTTGGCATGGATCTGGCGGCGTCCTCGCGGCCTCGAAGCAGCGAGATGCGGACATTTGTCCAACGTGGCTTGCCGCTGTGGGCTCACCCGAAGGTGTCCTTCCGCGTCGTGGATGTGGACCATCCAGAGGGGCTTCTGCTTCAAGTCAAGCGCAAGGGCCCGAGCAACCTCGAGCTCGGAGGCGACGGACTCGTCCACGGCGGCGACGACCAGCAGCTCTTCGTGATGGAGATGGATTCGTACTTTGGCCTGGGCGGCTCGCCCGTCTTCACGGGCCAGTCGGACCAGCGCGTTGCTCCAGAAGTGCCGCGACTCGACCTCGCAGAGAGCATGAACCTCGCGATCTCCACGACGATCAAGACGCCGCCTTCAAAGCACGCTCGCAAGGCTGGTACCAAGCCGATTCCAGTAACTGAGTTGGCAGGCAATGAGCAGCACAACGCAGTTGAGAAGACTGCGATCAAGAAGAAGAAGAAGAACGGCAAGACGAGCATCACCTTCTCAAGCAGCAGCGAGAGTGGAGGCTCGCTGTCGTCGTCCCCCGAGGGAAGCAGCAGCAGCAGTGCCACGTCCGTGTCGTCGTCGCCCTCCATTCTTCAGTTCACGTTGCAGGACATGTACTTCGCACTGCCTGCCGAGCCCACGCAGTAGCTTCCATACTGATGGCTCGCTCAGAGTGAGGCCTCTACCCCACGAAATACCACAAATACGATAAGCTCAATAATGATAATCGACACCGTCGCTACGGTAGACTCACAATCTTGAGTCCATGAAGCTGGAGAGTGAAGGCATTGCACCGTGTATGCACTGGACGCACATGCAGAAGGGAAGCCATTCGTCTGCTGCATGTGTGACGTGAATGCGTCTGCATCCACGTCAGCTTTATATGTTGCCGCCATTGAATGCGAATCTCAGGTAAACATATACATCCTAAATCAGTGTACAACATTTTCCGAGGGACTATGCGACACGCGATCTAAGGTTCAAGTACTGATATAGTGTTGAATGCGAACGAGCGGACAGGTGGGTCGGCAACGCAGCTCCTCGACATTCAAGCACAAAGCTCAAGCGCCTTCGCGCTTCAAGCGCTCGTCAATCAATCACACAAACCAACTTCCACGCAAGTGCACACATCCATCCATCAATCAATCAACCAACGATGTCCGCTTCCTCTGATCCTCAGCAATGGCTCGCCGCCGGCCAGCAGTGGGTCGAATGGGATATGAACAACGGCACCAAGCAGGCCGTGCAGGCGCTGCTGGACGCGAAGGACACCGCCGCGCTGCGTAAGCTCTTCGACGGACGCCTTGAATTCGGCACGGCCGGTCTGCGCGCCGCCATGGGCCCAGGTACGACCAACATCAACGACCTGGTCGTGGTCCAGACGGCGCAGGGCCTGTGCAAGTACCTGCTCGAGGTGTTCGGCGAGGAGGATACCAAGCGTCGCGGCGTCGCGCTGGGCTACGACCACCGCGCGAGCGGCTCGCTCAACTCCAAGCGCTTCGCGGAGCTCACGGCCGCCGTCTGCGTGCAGTTGGGCATCAAGGTGTACCTGTACGAAGGCTTCGTGGCCACCCCGCTCGTGGTACGTCCTCAACATTAATGGTTGATTGATGTTGGCGAATGATTGATGCTAACGAATGATGTATCCATGTGATTGATGAACTTGTGTGCAGCCTTTCTTGATCGAGCAGAAACAGTGTGCCGCTGGTGTGATGGTCACGGCCTCGCACAACCCGAAGGCGGACAACGGCTACAAGGTCTACTGGGGCAATGGCTGCCAGATCATCCCGCCGCATGACGCCGGCATCGCCGACCGCATTCTGAAGCACCTCGCGCCGTGGACGCACTACAGCGACGCCGTGTTGGCGTCGCTTCGCCAGTCGCCACTGGTCGAAGACCCAACGACCGAGATGACGGCGTCGTACTTTGCGATTCTCAAGCGCCGCCTGTGTCGCTACGCCGCCGACAACCGCGAGACGCCGCTCAAGATCGCGTACACGGCCATGCACGGCGTGGGCCACGCGTTCACGAGCCGCTCGTTCGCGGCCTTCGAGCACAAGCCGTACGTGCCCGTGGTGCAGCAGCTGCTGCCCGACCCGGAGTTCCCGACCGTGGCGTTCCCCAACCCAGAGGAGGGCAAGGGCGCGCTGCAGTTGTCTATGGACACGGCTGAGGCCAACGGCGCGCGTCTGATCCTCGCGAATGACCCGGACGCTGACCGTCTGGCTGTGGCGGAGCAGGACCCAGAGACCAAGCGCTGGAAGATCTTTACGGGCAACGAGATCGGCGTGCTGCTGGGCCACTGGGAGCTGATGCAGCACCTCAACAGCCACCCGGACGCCGACCGCTCGCAGCTTTACTTTGTGGCGTCGACGGTGTCGTCCAAGATGCTGCGTGCGGTGGCGCAGGTCGAAGGCCTCAACTTCGAGGAGACGCTCACGGGCTTCAAGTGGATGGGCAACAAGACTGCGGACCTGCGTGACGAGGAGAAGATCGTTCTCTTTTCGTTTGAAGAGGCCATCGGCTTCTGCGTCGGCGATCTCGTCAAGGATAAGGACGGCGTGTGCGCCGCTGCGGTGTTTGCTGAGATGGCTGTGCAGCTCGAGAAGAATGAGAAGATCACGGTCACGCAGCATCTGGAGAAGCTGTACGAAAAGTACGGCCACTTTGTGACGCAGAACCACTACGTCAAGTGCTACGACCCGGCCGTGACCAACAAGATCTTCGAGCGTCTGCGCAACGGCGGCAAGTACTGGACGGCGTGCGGCGACTTCGCCATCGCCAACATCCGCGACCTCACCACTGGCTACGACAGCGAGCAGCCCGACCACAAGGCCGTGCTGCCCGTGAGCGCGTCCAGCCACATGATCACGTACAAGTTCGCGAACGGCTGCGTGGCCACGCTGCGCACGAGCGGCACGGAGCCCAAGCTCAAGTACTACGTCGAGCTGGCCGGCAAGGTGGGCCAGTCGCGCGCCGAGGTGACCGAGATCCTACGCAAGCAGGTGGAGCAGATCGTCGAGCTCATGCTGCAGCCCACGGAGAACAACCTCGAGCGTCCGGCCGCCGAGTAAGTTGAAATGAGAGGCCAGCGTTGGACTAAATAACATACTACTTGCATTGCTTTATCATCTCGAGGGTCTGACTACACTACGCCTGGATAGGCGGCTGTTGCTGCTTCTTGCTCTCCTCCTTCTTGCGCTGCATGCGCAGCTTCGCCTTGAGGTTCTTGGCCTTCTTGCGCGCCGCCTCTTCTCGCAGCTTCTCCAGCAGCTCCTCCTGCGCACTCACTTTCCGCTTCTTCGACGGCGGCCCTGCACTCGTCACCACAGCCGCTGAGACGGCCTGTGTCCTGCTTGGTTCATCCGCTGAGCTGCTCGGTTGAGTAGCTGCCGTAGCCGTCGACTGGCCGCCTTGCTTATACCTCACGAGTTCTTCTTCCTCCTTGTCCTGCGCCTCCGTGTCCACGAGCTCCTGCTCGTCCTCCTGCTGATGGCGGTACTTTCCGGACTTGCGCAGCAGCTTCTTCTTCATCTCCTTCTCTTCCTCCGTCAGGATCTTGCCGTTGCCCGCGCCCGTGTTGATTCCTGTAATGCTCGCAGTCTTGGACGACGGACGATACAACGTCACCGGAGCTCGTCGTGCAGCGGCCGATTGCGCTGGTTCTTCATCCTCCGCTTTGGCAGCCAACGGCGCAGCCTTCCCGCCGAGCAGCCACGTGCCTACGACGCTAAAGGCGTTCGCGCTGAACGCGATATCGTCATCCACATCCACCGGCATCCTTGCTTATCTTCAGTCCTTTGCACCGTTTGGAGACATGGACTTGTTGGTAAGGAGGTCATTTCGTACTTAGTCGGAGTAAAGGTTACCCTGTGAGGTTACGCTTGTCTAAAAAACGGGTTTGACCATGTTGTCAAAATCCGGGTCAAAACCCGTATTTTGGTTGGTTGGCTGGCTGGGCTGGCTGGCTGTGGGCTTTTGGTGTTCCCTCTCCTAAATGTCGGAACCGCATATTGGTCGGAACAGTTTTTGATCGCTCGAGAAGAAGAAACTTTAGCAACCATGGGTCGTATGCACAGCGGTGGTAAGGGTATGTCCAAGTCGGCGCGTCCGTACAAGCGCACGCCTCCTTCGTGGCTCAAGGTCTCGTCGGCCGACGTCGAGGACCACATCTGCAAGTTCGCCAAGAAGGGTCTGACCCCATCGCAGATCGGTGTCATCCTTCGTGACTCGCACGGCGTCGCCCAGGTCAAGTCCGTGACCGGCTCCAAGGTGCTCCGCATCCTGAAGAAGAACGGTGCGTATTCACTCTCGTTGTAGTGTCCTCCATGGAAGCAAGCGTGCTGACCGTCGTCTGTTCTTTTTGTCTGCTTTCCCCCGTGGTGTTGGTCCGCTCGCCTCGCGTTTTCCCGATCGTCTATCGCGTGCTTGCTCGGTATTACCTGACGCCGCGTGACGATGATGATGCTGTCGGTCGGATGTCGCTCGTACTCTGTTGTATGATGCGTTCCCCTTCTGTGCGCTTCGTTTGTTCTGTCCGTGTGACGTGGGAATACGCGGGTGTTGGTGTTGCCGTGTCGATCCATCCAAATCAGGCCTTGCCCCGGAGCTTCCTGAGGATCTGTACATGCTCATCAAGAAGGCTGTGGCTGTCCGCAAGCACCTTGAGCGCAACCGTCAGGACAAGGACTCCAAGTTCCGTCTCATTCTGATCGAGTCGCGTATCCACCGTCTCGCTCGTTACTACCGCCAGAACCGCAAGCTCACGCCTAACTGGAAGTACGAGTCGGCCACGGCCTCGACGCTCGTCGCCTAAGCGCTTGAGCTCCTTCGACGCATGAGTCTTTTCCGATTCCTGATCAAAGATTGCCTCCATTATTGAGAAACCAATAATGGAATGCCCATGAAAAAACCAACAACACTCGCCAATTTCTTGTTCTACCATTTTCGGTTCTCTTGGTGACTGTTCCACCAACATTTCCTCCACCAACAACCAACAGAACACAAAAGTTAATGTTCCCTTGCTTGGTTTAGCTTTGGCTGAGAAAGTCCACCATCCTTGTGGCGTCCCATTAGCTTGTCCTGCTGCCGTTTGCGGGCGTTTATCACCATCTTGCGCTCCGCCACGAGCTCCCAGCTCTTGCAGTCCTTGCGAAGGTGCTCAGTCATGGCCTTCGCGACGATAGACTCCCCACAGTCACTCTGTGGACACGTCACTAGCCGATTAGGACACTCGTTCGTGTAGTGGCGTTCTGTGTGGCGCTTCTTCATTGTGGCGCCACAGTTGAGCAGACACTCCTCCAACAACTCAAGGTCGTAGTACTGCTTCACGAGCGCCGCTCGGTGCGTGGCGCGTTCGCAGTCGGTCGTGAGGTGCTTTTGCCTCTCGCTCAACCGGAAGAGCTCTTCGCAGCCTGGCTCCGAACACACGACGAGTCGGTGCTCACAGTCCATGCGCTGGTGCTTTTCCAGCTCCCGCACCACGAAACTGAGTCCGCAGTTCAAACTACAGGCCACAGGCTCGGTCTCGCGGTCGCGGGCTCTCTGAGCCAGCAGCTTGAGCCGCTGGTTGACCATGCAGGTCGTCTTGTCTCGCAGCGACGGCGTCGGCGGAAGCCCGAACTTCTGGCGGATCGCAGGCGTGTTGTACAGCGTCCAGCGCGTGTTGAAGCACGGCGCGCGCGGCTGCACGAGCGCCATGTCGTCCACGACGTCACCCATGCCCTCTTCGAACGTGTAGTACCCTATGAGATCCCCCTGATTGTGAGTGACGTCCACGATACGGTCTGTGTTGGCCCTGACGTAGTCGATCGAGAGACAGCTCGACCACACGCGAGCTTCCTGGAGCCAGCCCTGGAACGACTCGCCGCCGTGCTGCTGGTCATTACTACCGAGCCGTGCAAACGGCAGCTCAAACATGCCACGCTTGACGCCCTTGGCCTCCCCGTTCAGGATCAGCGTGAGCTCCTTCTTGCCAGCACGGAACACGACGTGGTGCCACCGATCTCGAGCCAATGCGACCTGGAAATTGACTTCCCCACGCGCTGCTTTCGAACCTGAAGCCACGGATCTGTAGTACGTGATCTGCCCGTGGCCAGCTCCTGACAGTACAATCGCATTCGTGGACGACGACGCGATCACATGGCGGCCTTTCCTGTCCAATAGCACGGTCGACGTGTTATCGGAGACCAACGCCAGCTTGGCCTCGACTTTCGCCAGCTCCCGCTCGTACCGCCGTCTCAATCGCGCCGTTTCCTGGTCATCTTCTTCACCTTCCGCTGGCTGAGGCAGCTCCGCCATCGTCTGTGTGATCTCGGCTCGTTTACCCAGCAGCTTCCTCTGCTCGGCCGCCTTTTCCTTCCTCTCCGCTGTCGACGGACCACCGCCATTCACCTGAGGCTGCACAGCCTTGGTCCAGGCCTCAATATCCCCCAGTCGTGTCTGCTCGTCTTCACTCAGGAACTCCAAGCCCAAGAGCTCTTTCGATTCGATCGCCGCGAGAGCCTGACCCACCACGGCGGCCCTGATCTCGTCGACAGACGTTGCATTCTTCGTCTGCTCTTCACGCAAAATGCGATGCGCCTCGCCCACGAGCATCTGGATGTAGCCCTTGGCCAGCGCGATCGCCTGCGAGGTCTCCAGCACGCCCTGCTCGGCCGCGCTGAACGTATCCGCCAGTTCCTTGGCCTTGTTGGACACGTCGTTGAGTAGCTGGCTATTCGACCGCGCGTCCTTGTCCTTCTTGAGGCTCTTGAGCTCCTTGAGCCGCTTCTTGCACGTACTCACCTGCTTCTCATGCCGCTCGTGCTCTCGCGTCTTGACCACAATCGTCTCTTGGTGCTCCAAGCACTGCAAGTGGAGATCCAGCACCTCGTCCTTGGCACTCACCATCCACAGAAACAGTTCCAAAGTCCACGGAGGAGCCAGATCCACAGCCTTCTTCTCGATCTGCGCCGTCGTCTCGCTGTTCAGCACCACGTACGCGCGGCCTCCGACCGGAAAGTGCAGCATGCTGCGCTCTCGCATCGCCAGCGCCATGAAGTCTTCGTGTAAATGTCGGTCTCGCCACCGCAGCCTCGCTTTACAGCCATGGGCGGCGTTCTTACACTTGACGATACGACTCACACACTCGCCAGAAACGTGTCTGGAAAAGTACCGACGCTTGACGTACCAGCCACAGTCCTTACAGACCACAGACTCGTTCTTCTCACGCGCTCTCGCTGCCATGGCGTTGCGTTCTACTGTGACTACACACGTTGTGTGGACGTGCTGGTCCATGAGCTCCACGGGCACCCACTCCGGACAGCCATTGTCGGCGTTGGTGCAAGGCCGTTCACGCTTAGGACACTCCTCCTCCTGGTGGTCCAGCAGTCTCCGCTTGAGCACGCGCTGCTTACACCAGTCGCAGTCGATCTGTTCGTTCACGTTCATGGCTTCTGCTAACACACGAGCGCGGTGGCGTGCGACTCTGCAAGCCGAGGCCTCGTGGGTCTCTCGCTCGTCCAGTGGGAACTTGTCGTGGCAGCCAAAGGCCTCGAACTGGCACGCGACGAGCCGCTTCACGCAGTGGAAGAGGTTGTGATCATCCATGAAGCGGCGTTCGACTAAGATGCTGCAGGCGTTGCATGGGTCCAGCGTGTGGGCGATCCGGTGGTCGTCGATCAGTTGCTGTGTGCGTTGTGTGGATTTACACGCGTCTCGGTCGTGCGCTGGACGGTCCTGAGCCGGGAAGGACGCCCCACAGCCAACACGAGGACAGCAAACGACGCGCTGAGAACACGAGGAGCTCTTGTGGCGACAGAGGAGCGTGGCGGAGGCGAGCTCCGCCGCACACCAGTCGCAGACGACGAGGTCGCTGGTCTCCAGAGACGGCGCGAGGCCTAAGGAGGCGACGGGCGTGGAAGAGACTGGCTTGGAATAGGAGAGAGGCGTGAGAATCGCGGTGGAAGGGGACTGAGGTCGACGCTGTGGGGTTGGAGACCGACAAAGAAGCTGCTGGCGCTGGTACTCGACCAGTTCGAGCTGCTTGGCGAGTTCAAGGAGCTCGTGGGGGAGCTTGAAGGGTGTAATACCCGAGGATTTGAGTGGCGAGGACGCCAACTTGGCAGGCGCCCAGGCGACGGGCACTGCGCGTGATGGCGAGGCATTTCCACTGGTGTTAGTGTGGGGAAGAGATGGCTCGTGGGTCATGGGGGACGACGACATGGTGAGCAATGTGGGGGAAACGAAGAGACACGGAAGGTGGTATCAGATCGGAGTCCGAAACTCGGATCTGATCGGTTCACTTCAACATCAAATGGCGAGATGGTCTCACGTGGGACGCGGCTCCGAGTCCACAGCGATCCCACCGTTAGCTTCATCCGGCAGTTAGAAGTACAAGTCACACGCACAGACACACAGTCACACAGCACCCTCGGTCGATGACTGCGTCCCCATTCCCCAATCATCTACCGAACGAGCAGCTCTCAAGTTCTCCTCAAAAATGGGTGGCGTGCAAGTGCGGAAGCTGCTGCGAACGCACGTCGTCGTGGTCTTCGGGGCCACGAGCCGCGTGGGCAAAGCGACGATCCAGACGCTGAGCCAGCAGCACGAAGGCGTCACGGTGGTGCTCGCCGTCGAGCGGCCCAAGGACCCACGCGTCAAGCGTCTGCGCCGAGCGACGGGTAGCTACGCCGTCCAGTGCGACTACAACAGCGTGGCGTCCATGCGACGCGTCGTACGCAACGCGGACGCTGTGCTTCTAGTGCCTGCGCTGTCAGCCAGCGGCACACAGTTCTCCAAGCGCGTGATCGACGCGTGTGTCGCTGAAGATGTGAACCGCCTCGTGCTGATCAGCAGTCTGCTGGCGACGGACGACTACTGGCGCCAGGGCAACACGGACAGCTACGAGGCGATCGAGGCCCACGCGCGCAACCTCACGGACAGCAGCGTCGCACTGCGGATCCCGCTGCTCATGGAGACGCTGCTGTACTGCCGCGACGAAGTGGTCTTCGCGAACCGCTTCTTCAGCTGCTTCCAGCCCACAACGCCCGTGCCGTGTATCGCCGTCAAGGACGTCGCATTGGCTGCGAGCCACGTGCTCACACAGCCACGAGGCAAGTTCGACGCCACGTACTCGCTGGCGAACGCCCAAGTGACCTGCTCGCCGCTGGAGATCGAACGCATGCTGACCGAGAAGCTGGGGCGGCCGATCGCAGCCAAGTACGTCTCGGAGGAGAAGCTCACGCAGCTGCTCAAGGAGAAAGGCGCGTCGGAGCTCGTGGCGGCCAACATGATCCGCATGAAGCGGTTCATGGAGATGAGTATCAGCACTGCGAGCCACGCGGCACTGCAGACGCAGCCGCCTCTCGTCCACTCAGCGTCAGCGGCTGAAGGCATGAAGGAAGAAGCGAGTGGCGTGAAGGCGCCGCTGCCGCTGACGCGCGTGGGCTTCTCGAACGACTACCAGACGCTGCTGAAGCGAGCGTTGACCTCTCCGCGTGAGTGGCTCCGCACTGCGAGACCGTTCTTCGAACGCAGTCCCGAGAACCAGATGCAGCTCTTCGTCATGGGCTCTGGCGAAGGGCTCTTCCAGGAAGTCGAGCGTCTCGTCGCTCAGCAAGTCACAGCGCCACTGGCCGCATCGCCTGCCGACGACGGTGTAGGCGAGGCAGCGATCCCCACGAAGACGGGCTCAGCCGTCCACAGCAAAGCCACGTTCTGCACGATCAAGACCATGCCCATAGGCCGTCAGCAGCAGCAGCAGCGGCCTCAGACGGCGGGGAATACGTCGCCGATGCTTCAGCTTTTGAGCCAGCTCACGCCTGCGGACGTCGTGCTGTTCGTGCCGCCGCTGCGGTTCGGAGCCACCGAGTGTATGGAGGTCTTGCGGGTCACAGTGGACGCTGCGCGCCGTGCAGGAGCCTGGGGCATCGTGGTCGTGAGCTCGATCTTCACGGGCCGCGGGTGGGCCGACAGCACGAACCGCATGGGCGAGATGGAGCAGTTCCTCGAGCAGTCGGGTGTGGCCTACGCGATCGTACGGCTTCCGCTGCTCATGGAGTACTTTCTCACACTTTCACCGTCTTCAACAGGCTCTGGCTCGGCTCTGGATGACGACGATGAGGAGACCGAGGCAGAACCCGAGCCAGCAGCACGGTCGTCTATCAGTGGCAAACAACTCGCGACGTGGCCGCTGCTGGGCCGAGCGTTGGCGTCGACGCCTCAGTACTTCATCTCGACGGCTGACGCGGCCAAGGCGCTGGTGGCAGTCGCGTATACGTTCCCATTACACCGCAACAAGATCCGCACGGTGTACACCGAGTGCCGTACGATGCTGGAGATCGAAGGCGTACTACAGAAGTACGCGTACAAAGGCGTGCGGATCGATTTCCGCAAAGTGGACGCGCTCCACGAGACGCCCGGCCACGAGTTCTGGCGTGTGTCGTACTGGCCACGAGCCCACGTGAAGCAGTATCTCGAGACGGCCGTCGCGCTGTCGGGGGACCGGTCGACGGCGTCTCTGGAGGCAGCGGAGACCTTCCAGGACATCACTGAGTGTCAGCCTGTGACCTTCGAGCGGTGGGCTGCGAGATACAGCAAGAGCTACGCACACACGCTGGCGTTGGCGAATCCAAAGGCCCGGAAGAAGACGGTGGTGGCGTCCACGAAGCCCCAACCGGACTATGAAGACACCCGTCGAGACCACGGACGCATGGGTCACAGTGTGGAGGCCGCAGAGCTCAAGCCGATTGTGGAGGAGGAGAAGGAGGCCGAGGTTATGGAGTCCGAGCCGGAAATCAAGCCCAAGGGCACGAGTGTGGGCAGCTAGCTAGCTTACTAGTCGTTGTGATGTGGGTCGTACTAGTTGGATGTCGTAGTTTGTTGCATTCATTTGTTGCATTCATATTTTTGATACTGTTTACACTTTAGACCCCGTTGACCGCCTTTCTCAGACTTAGACCATTGACCGTCTTTCTCGGGCGCCTTTCTCAGTCAGCACTGCTCGACCTCTCGTCGGAGCTGCTCCTCTTCGCCCATATAGTCCACGAGCGGCTTGGTCAGCGGCTCGTCGTCAACGTCTTCGATTGTAAACACGTTGGCGTCAGCGGCTTCAACTTGCGTGTTGTTGTCAACTCCCGACGCCGCTGACACCTCTCCAGTTAACCCGGTAGTGGTCGTCGCAGCGGCTTTAGTCTCGGCTCGCTGGGCCATCTTGGCCTTAATGGAGCTGCGTGCAGAGCTGGTCCACGATTGGACCTTCAGTTTAGACGCCTGTCCAGCGACGGCCAACTTCTCTTTAGACGCCTGACTCGCGACCGCCAACTTTTCCTTGCTAACCACACTGGCGGCCGCGAGCTTCTCTTTAGACGCCTGGCTGGCGACGGCGAGCTTCTCCTTGGAGACCTGGCTGGCTACGGCCAGTTTTTCTTTCGACACTTGGCTAGCGACCGCGAGCTTCTGCTTGGACACCTGACTGGCGTGTTTGATCTTCTCCTTGTAGTCAGAGCTGCTCGTTCGAAGGCGCGCCTTTTTAGACTTAAAGTTCTCGTAGAGCGCGGCCGCCTTTTCGCGTGCGACGCTCGTGCGCGTGCTGTTGTTAGACGAGTCGCTGAAGCGCGGGTCGCGTTCCATGGCGTCGTCGTCGTCGGTCGAGTCGGCCGGGTCGTCCACGCTCGGCCGCCACGCGTCCACGGACGAGCGCAGCTCCGAGACGTGCTCCGACTCGACCTGGTCGTCGTCGTCGTCCTCGGTTAGACCCGTTGGCAGACACTCTTTAGGGACGAAATGGACGATCGCGTCCGGGACTAACGAGCCTGGGAACGGCGCAGCCAATGGGATCACGTCGGCATCCACGGTGAGTCTATCGACGGCGACCTGGCATAACCAACTCTGCGTACGATCGTCGGAGGACTGGATGCGGATGTAATCGCCACGCTGCAGCGTCGGGGGTGTAACCGACGACGAGGAGCTCCGCTCGAGGAACAGCTCTTCATCCTGTGGCTGCACGAGCGGAGATGTACCCAGCAAAACGAGCTTGTCTTCGTCGGTGATGGTTAGACCCGAGGCCGATAGTGCGGAATGGAGCTGCTGCGATAACGAGCGACGGCTCAGCTCGTGCTCGTCGTCAGCGTCCGACTCGTCCTGGTTATCCAGAGGACTGTCCTTGCGGCGCATGCGCTGCATCGCGGTGCGCAACCGCTCTCGTGCCGAACCGCCGTTAGACGCGCCGTCGGCGTGGACTAACGACTGCCGCAGTCCGGTGAGCGAGCCGCGCAGGCGCTGGGAGAGCGGCTCGGCGTGGGTCTGCGGCTGGTCATCGCTCGAGTCTTGGCGCTCATCGTCGCTAGCGCTCGCGGTGCCGGGGCTGTCGTAAGTCGATCGATGCAGAGTCTCACCGAGGTCCACGTCGTCCATTTTCGTTAGTCTTGCGGAGCCGGTGCTGGGCGTCTAAGATCAAACTGTGGGGCTGGATTTCTCTGGATGAACTGCGCGTAGTGTTCCAGTCAGTTTAGACGTTGCCTATCCTCTTTTTCCTTTCTTCTTTTCCTCGTCCGGATGGCTGCCTCGAATGGTGCCGGGATGAGATGACGCGATCAGCTTTATCACTGACTGGCTTGGTTTATCCAGACGACGTGACGATACCTCTTCTTTCCTCCCGTTGGTGGGTGCCTGATTTTGTGGAAAGAGTGCCCCGTGACAAATGTTAGAAACCGCAGCGACATGAACACTGCAGCTGCTTAATTTTAGAAACGCTAGAAATGGTTTATCGCCGATCTTGAAAGGTCGCGGCTCTTCATTTTAGACCAAGCATGAGGCGCATCTTCCTCGAAAGAGATTGATCCGGTGCTTCCAAAAGCACCAGCGAGCAAATATGAGCAAGACCAATGACAAGTTCCACAAGACCGCGGTCTTCGCTGAGGATATGACTGACACGATGCTTGAGCGCGTCATCGCAACAGCCAAAGACGCCTTCCAGCTGCAAGTCACGGTGCGTCTAAAGCTCCATTCCCACATTGCTAGTCTATACGTGTAGCCTAACCATCCTGCCTAACCAAAGTCGGGCAAGACCTTCTCGACGATCGCTGAGTACGTCCGCCGCAACATGGAGAAGGAGTACGGCCGCGGTTGGAACTGCATCGTGGGCACATCCTTCGGCGCCTACGTCACCCACGAGATCAAGACCTACGTCTACTTCAGCGTCGCTGCCGGCGTCTCCGTACTCGTCTGGCGGACATAACCACACAAGTCTATCCGATAGTCCAGCCCCAGTCTAAACAAATCCAATCCAAGAAAAAAACAATATCCATGGTCTCCATTCATTTATTCATTAATCGCATCGCTTTCGCTTGTTGAAAATTCATTAAAATCAAATGCTTCACACTAACCGCATTCTCCGCACGGTCGTCGTGAGCGTCTTGCGGAGCCGGCCTCGCGATGACGTCGACGACGTCGACGATACCTGGCCCATATCACTCTCCAGATCCGTGTCTCCGTCCTCCATCGCGATGGCCGTCGTCGCCTGCTTCTCCGTGATGTTCACGACCTTACCCGACGCCGCCAGTTCAATCAGCATGTCTGTGGCCTCCACGCGGTCCACGACGATGACGTCGATCGTGTCACCGTACTCGAGCACCACGGGCATATCCGCAAACTTGGCGGCCCACTTGGTCTCTTCGCCGTTAATACCCGAGTCGATCCCCTTGTCATCTCCAGCGACTTGGACGACCACACGCAGCACAGTGATGCGTCGTAGCTTCTGACAGGCGTTCGTGACCGCGCGGATCACCTGGTAGTTCTCTTCATCCGTCGGCATCATGACGATCACGACCTCGATAGGCTTGACGGCCTTCATCAGATCGTGGACGTCCTTGGTCACCTCTTCCACGAAGCTCAGCTCTTTGGTCTCCTCGAGCGTCGTCTGGACTTCGAGCGAATGCACATTCCAGCCACACATCTCCAGTCGAAGGATCGCCGACTGCGAGTTTGTGGTGCTGCGACCTGTAAACACGAGCGCCGTGAGTCCGTCGACCTTGCCGACCTCTTTCTTCTTCGCGTCGCCGACGAAACGAAGCACGTAGCGAAGCATCGGAGGGCCAATGAGCTGGTTACAGATCACCACGGCGACGATCATGGTCGAAAAGTACGAGCCCCAGCCTGGGTACATCAACTGGATCTGCTTGGCGAGACCCAGCGTCACGCCGGCCTGTGTGATGTACGCCATCCACGCCACCTTGCAGTGTCCGTGGTCCTCGCCAGCGACGACTCCGCCCAGGAAACTGCCGATGAAGATGCCGATCACACGCGTGAGACACAGCACGAGACTCAGCGCCATCGCCTTGACCAGCATGTCGAGCTCGAGCGTCGCACCAGTGATCGTGAAGAAGCTCACGTACACGAGATCCGCCAGTTTCTTGAGTAAAATGCCGAGCTCTTCCGGGTTCGTGGCTGTGTTCCACATGACAGCACCGGAGACCATGCAGCACAGAAGCGGCTCAAGGTACGGATGGGCGAGGTGGCAGATCACGAAGATCATCCACCCGTAGAGAAGAATCAAAAACTGCTTGAAGATCTGCTGGATCTTGAACCACACGCTCTTGCGCTTGATCGCACGCGGCCGCCAGAACACGATCCACGTCATGATCTTGCCCAGCACGAGACCCACGCACGTCGATCCACACAGCTGCAGCATGAGCCGCAAAAAGTCGTGGCTGGACATTTGCTTCTCGGACAGGAAACTCTCGGTGATCATGCTGTTGACGTTGAACAAAAAGATCACGAGCACGTCACACATGACGGTGACGGCAAAGATCAGCGTCGTAAAGTGGCCTTGCGACTTGGTCTCTTCAATCACCGCGAGTGCGGACGACGGCGACCGCGCGATCATCATACAGCCGGCCAGCAGTGCGATGGCGTACTTCTCAGCCTCTGTTGTGTCTTGCAAGAAGTCGATGTAGCCAGCGAGCACGGTGATCGTCAGCGTGCCGATGATGTACTCGATGAACGTGAGGCCGATGGTCACAAGCAGGATACTCTTCATGATAGGCCGCATGTGGTTCCAGTGGAGCTTACTACCGGCCGTGAGGCCGATGTACGCCATGGACAACTCGTCAATGATACGTAGCTGCCGGATCTGGTGCGTTGATAGGAAGTTCAAGACGTACGGGCCGACCAGAATACCTGTGACGATGTAGCCCGTGATCCGTGGAAGGCCAATGTGTGGACACACTTTCGAGATCGTATGCGACGCGATCGCGACGATGGCAAAGCTGATCATGAGCAGTTTGTCGGGCAGAAACTCGGTCGAGATGACTTCATCGGCGTCGATTTCAATGGGCTTGAGCTCTCGCGCAAAGAGCGTGTTGCCGTCCGTAAAGTGGTCGATCAGCGCCGTGTTTCCAGCGGCGTCTTGCACCGCACAGTGGACGGGCAGCGCACCGGCCTTCCACATGGCTTCGCCCTTGCCCACAACGTACGTGATGAGAAAGGCGTGCGCCGACGACTTGGAAAAACTCGAGCCGACCGACACGTTGTTCACGAGACACGTTTCATTGTTGGCGATCCGCAGATTCGGCTCTTCGTTTTCAAACGCGACTTGGATCTCAATGATTGTTCCTTCGTGGGCCGGACGGTCCGACGAGAACAATAGCGTCGTCGACACGACCTTGGGACGAATAGCGTCGATGCCGAAGCCCAACTCAATGTCCTGCTTGAAGATGTACGTGTTGCCTGCTCGGTTGCGGACCACACAGCTCAGTGGCATGGTGGACGAGTCGTCCAGACTGGCGTCGGCCTCGGCCACCGTGTACTGGATCATATAGAAGCCGTGGTCTTCTGCCTCGAGCAGTGGCACGTTCCGCACGCCGTTGACCTCGCACACACCCGAGTATCCTTGCGTGAGGTTCGTGGCCTTGACCGTGATAGAGATCACACTGCCGATCCGCGCCGGCTTGTCCGTAGAGAACAGCATGAAGACTTCGTCCTCCATCTTCGGGATGCTTCCGTCCACCTGCAGCACCAAGTGCTTGACCTTTCCGGACTGGGTAGACGGTGAGTTGCCTGCTCCGTCCTGGAGACTGCACTGATAGGCGAGTCCCACGACGTCCGAGTCGTGCTCCTGGACTGTGTAGTTCAGACGCCCGCTCGTCACCGTCACGTTCTTGGTGTTGATGGTACAGGACCCGACGAGGCTCTCGCGACGCTGTGTGGGGTTGGCCCCCGAGACTTCGATCTGGAAGTTGGCGGCCTTCCCGATGCCCAGCAGCGGCATGGCGATGGTCGCGAGGCTGCGTCCTCGTCCTCTGGCTCGTCCTCCTCCGTTGTTCGTAGTGGGGGAGACAGTTCCACTGGCCTGTTCCAGTGGTTTGTTAAGTAATGTGAGTCCTGAGACGGCGTAGTCACTGTCCAAGTACACAAACTTGGGCACTTCGACGTCGAAGTTGACGTCCTGGTCCGACACTGTGAACACACAGGACAGCAGCGCGTGGGTCTCGGTCACGGGCCACTCAAAGTCGGCGTCCTCCAGCTCCTCTGGGAACGACACGTTGATCTCCACGACCCAGCGGCTCTCGGCCGACTTAATCTCCGTGATCTTGCTGCCCACGATGGGGAGTTTCAGCGTCGCGTCGCGCAGCGTACACGAGGAACTCTTGGGCGTGAGCTGGATGGGTGCGACGGCGTTCTGGAGGCTCGTGTTCAGGGGAATCGCCATCTCCGCTCGCACGTGGAGCCACGTCTCCTCTCCGCAGAGGACGGTGTGGTCGCGGGTCTTGGCAGGAGAAGCACTGACGGCATCGGGCATCACGCAGTCGTACGCCAGCAGCGAGGCAGTGCTAACAGCGGCATTCTCCGCAGAGGAGACACACGCGAAGGCCGCCGCCAGGAGGAGGAGGAGGACGCGCCGAGCCATGGAGATGTCGACGAATGAGGGGATTAATCGACTGGAGGAGAGGAGAGGAGGGGAGAGGAAGGGAACGGAGGAGGTCACGAAGCGGCACGTACGTATCAGCCGCGTCGCATCGAGCGTTGGACGGCGGGCGCTTGCTTCTTCAAGGCGGGCGGCGGCGCTGAGACAGCGGAGACAAGTAGCCACTCAGTGCGTGCCACGCTTCTGAGCGTTGGGATGCGGAAGATGACGCATGAGGGGGCGGGTGGGACCTGTGAGAATCACCGGTTGAATCAGGGAAACGGATGATGATATCAGATGATAGAGGGAGGACGATGCTTACGAACTTAGTGCTGGTAGTCGGATACCAAAACGTACTTAGAGATTGTCCCCATGAAAAAGCGCTTTTCGAAAAAAGCGTTTTGGTGATGGTAGAGTCTGTTGAGTCTGGCACGCTGTCTTTTGCACGGGCATCTTTGATGTGTTCGAGGTTGAGCCGCCGACCAGGTTAGGCCCAACTTTGTGTGTGGAGACGAACGTTTGAAGTTGGCAGTTGGACTGGCTTCGAGTTGTGCATGAAAGAGTGGTGGATTATCAGGCGGCACGGCTCCCAGCCCCCGCAGCTGAGCTTTGTCGTGGAACGCAGTGGCGCCAGAGGCCGAAGCGATCATCGATGCTGCGTTTGACTGATCAACCGCGTGATAGTGTATGTAGGGTAGGCGACTGATGTACATTGTACTAAACGCATTGCGGCGAACGCATACCATGCTTGCTGCTCTGCATGAGAATTGCGGACTGCAGTTTCTGTACGCTGTTGAGTGTTGTCGAACTTCAGCAGCTCTGCACTGTGCAGACAGCACAGGACCGAAATGTTCCATGGTTTTCACCCATACCGAGTGATTGATGACGAAAGACTCAACTGCTCTGTAGGGATGACTGGCTCGGTTGTTGGTTCTGACCCCGGGCCGACTGCAGCGCGGTTTGGACTCCACCAAACTTTGTAGGGCACACGAGCACTTTAGTCCATCAGGAGTGCCCAGCGCCGCTGATCATTATCCTGGTGTGCGGGTTGTTCTGCTCAGCAGAATCTGCTGAGTCAGTGCTGACAGAACACTTTGCCCGCTCCCCCTAGTAAATCTCACCTCAACTTGCAGGCAAAAGGGAGCGGTCTCGTCAATAGGAGTGATTTTGTTCCGGGCAGAACGTCCGCGAGCGATGGATGGAGGGAAAGAAGAGGAAACTGGAGCACCGGGCTTTCGCTCACTTCCCAAACTCCAAGCAATCGCAGTCAGGACACAAATCATGCCTGGCGACTGTGTTGTCACGCTCTCGCACCACTGGCGTGTCAGTGCAGAGAAAGCCGAATGGTAAAGGGGAGGCGCAAAGCTGAGGAGGATGCGCCCCCAGCTTCTGTTATGAACTGTATGATCCACATTCCAAAAGCCAAAGGCGGCAGCGCGATTGGTGACGATGATGATGACACGACTCAAGATCTGCCGGACCATTCACCATTCACCGACATCTCCTCCTCGGAGACTGCACGGCACGGGCAGCACACTCTGATGACGCCTGGGATTGTGCGCGGGCAACACCGTTTGACGGTCACGCCGCCACAAAAGCCAAAGCCCAGCGCAGCACATGGCGATCCTGCTAGATTCTTTCGCTCAACTTCGGATGAAAGCGGCGGTTTCGTTTCACCTGCCGAGCGCGTCTTTGTCCAGGAATCTCGTGCCGAGTGGTTGATGAACGGAGGGTGGGATTCGATCGGCCAACACGCACAGCATCTGAGAAAAAAAATACTGCGCAGCCGACCGAAACAAAACGCCCGCCGATCCATCAATGTTGCTCTGATGGAGCAAACCAACCTCGCAAACAAACACGCAGAGACTGCGGACCGGTCTGCTCTCACGGACTCCACGTGCGATTGATGGTGGCTGGATGGAAGAGACTGTGAGTGACAGCTTCACAACATCGTCGCTTACGTGCAGTGTTAGCATTCACCTGCACGATCACAGTGGGAAAATCAACCCCGCGGCTGTCGCATGTTGTCTGCTCAGGTGCGGGGCTTTTGACTGGAGTGTACCAGGTCAGCTGATCATTGGATTTCGGAACGAACGGGGTTTGATGGAAGCCATGATCAGGCCATCGATGTTGAAAGTGTTGATTGTCTTTCTGTTGAACAGGACTCCGTCACTACACGTGGCCCCTTGCGTGTCCTGTGATGAAGGATAGACCATGTGGCACAATCACGACGTGAATCACGAAGAGATGGTGTGACGCGACAACCAAACAAACTCCAGGACTCGCTGTCGTCGGAGTCAACCACGTGGAGAATATTTGAACGCCAAAGTTCGTTCGCTCGTGGGCAGAGCACGAGCTGTGGACTAAAATTGATGCACTGGACAAGGACACTCCTGTTGTGCAAATTCAGACCTGAAGAACGAGTTCCTGTCAGTATCAAGAGCAAAAACCGTGTCTGCGGAAGGGATTATCTACGCCAAACCGGGCTCCAGTTTGAGTGGCTTACTGAGAGCCTGTACTGTAGTCCGAAAGATCGTGGTGTGGACAGGATCAACGCAGTCTGAGTTTATCACAGATTCTGCGAGGTTACGTCAGCTCAGAAGACGTGATTCTTAGACCGAGAACGAAAGCGTGAGCCGATGACTCCACTGCTCAAGAAGAGAGGACGAAACCAAGAGTTCAGCGAAAGAATAGACCAACGGAGTCTATCGTTTCGGGACTGTACAGTATCGCACTGTACAGTTGACTGACGTGGCGTTCGTTCGTGCTTCCACGCGCGTTTCCTCTTGACTCAAAAGCTGCAGTCTAAACTGTGCGGCAAATTTGGAGGACTGGATGCCCGCTGCTGTGGGAAATCCTTGGAGGAAGATCGTCCATTCTCAGTGTGGGCTCAATTTCACGTGGTAAACTCGCACAGTATTACAGCGGCCCAACTGGAATAGAAAAACACAGCAATGGGGTGGGATTCTGGACATGTCGTTTCCATTGCCGCGTGCCCATCACGACACGGTGACGGCCGTTGCCCCCATGGCCTGTCTCTGTGCGTTTGCACCACATGGCCGCGAGACGGCCGATCGGCTCGCATCCGCATGCTCTGCACCAAGGCACGACACGATTTTTCGAAAAGCCTGCATAGAGAAGCACTCGGTCAATCAATCAACCACACGCACACAAGAGTCTACACTGAGTGTTACCCTCACGTCACGAGACCAACCTTCGCAGCGTGACGGATGCGATAGTCCTTCGCAGCCACATGGACGGAATCAGCCTGTGTGTTCATCGGCATCGTGACAGTTTGACTTTCCGACCAAAAAGAGCTCATTGTCGATACAAAAGAACACCAAGTATGCATGTATTACATGAACGCATGACTTGTGGGTGCCATCGCGTTCGCTGGGATTCCACTTCCCAGTGGGAAACTCGTTCACAGCGCGTCATTTTCGCGGCGTCCGAGGTGGACTAAATTCACGGGAGATTGCAGCCTTCTCACTCCAAAGTCTTCCCTGAAGGTTCTATGGTTTTGCAGCACAGTTGGCAGAAATCCGGCAGTCTCGTCTGTGAAGATAGAGCCTTGTCTGGTTTTGGTCCTCGTCTCCACGAAATCGTAGAATTTTTTCTGCAGAGAAAGGAGAAGCGGACAGCGTTGTTACGGTTTCTTGAACAAACGAGATCCCGTCCAGCTGCGTTTTCTTCTTGTGGCCAAAATGGAGTCGTGGTGGGATGTGCTGGGTTTCCATCCGTGCAAGTTGCTGTGCATCTCCGTTGGTGTGTGGGGACGAAACCAACAAAACCAACAAAATCCAACAAAACCATCGGAGCTACCGTCCCACACTGGACAGGCCAGCTCTTGGCGGCTGCGTGCGCAACCACTCGCCCCGGCTGTGGGATGCGAGGGATCAGGCGGCTGTGCAACGCTGTCGAGCGCCCGACGTGCACGCGACGGACTGTCGACGCGGACAAAGAGAGGCGTAAGGACATAGTGAAACCAAGTGAAATCGCTATGATAGGCGAGTGTTCCTCGCGACAGCCTGCTTTTTGCGAATCGTTGAGGGTGCCACTTCCGATTGAATAGCCGCCTGTCTTCGCCCACGCACGCATGCCGACGCGCCCCTCTCCCTGGCACTTCATGATCAGACAGTCAGCGCCGAAGACGAGCGTTGGCGTTGGGATTGGATAGGATAGGGGCGAGTCTAAAAGCGAAGCGGCCGCCCCGTCAAGTCCATACATTTGTGCGAGTGAGTGTGAGTTCAACTGAGGAGACACGGGGTCTATCTGTCCTGGCTGACGGACGCCACGAGCTCCGCTCGCCTCTTTTGCGGTCGGCGTGGCCGTCAGGATCAGCAGCTCCCTTCCCCACTCACCAACTTGCCGGCTTGTGCTCAACAGCATCACACTCCCACACTCGACCACCACATCACCACACGAGCATCATGCCGGAGAAGACGCGCGACCGCAAGAACTGGTTCCCTCGCTTCAAGTCCAACTGGCTCGGCACCTACCGCTCCAAGCAAATGTTCGTGTGCTGCGAATGCGCGGTGACGGACGCCGAGTCGGCGCGCTACAAGGGCGCTGAGGGCAAGCACTGTGTGTGCGGCCGCGACCAGTGGCACTTGGCCAAGTCCGTGGAGGAGGCCGAGTACAACCGCCGCATGGAGATCAGCAAGTCGTTTGGCGGTCTACGCTACGAAGAAGCCGTGGAGACGATCAAGTCCCGTGGAGGATCCGAGTTCTCGTCGGAGTACGACGACAAGCGCGTGCGCTGCGAGAGCGACGAGTCCTCGGCCAGCACATCGAGCATGTCGTCGGTCGACTCCAGCGACTACCACATGAACAAGCGCATCAAGCTCGAGCCTTCGTCGCTTTCGCCTGCCTCGCGTGGCTTCACCCACGAGCTCCAGCTGAGCATGGGCTCGAACCTCTACAGCTACGACCAGCATATGAACCACTACGCGTCGCACTCCAAGAGCCCGCAGTACGCGATGAACAACTCCAACTACACGCCGCTTGGTGCTGATATGCTCAGCTCGTCGCCGTACGACCACCTCGCGCCTCCACCGTTCACGGACGAAGAGTCCTTCGGCGAGTTGCTCCAGGGCATCCTCGAGGACGACCCGCGCAAGATGGCGAACACTGCTCGCCCAGCGCCGTACCAGTTCTCGCACATGAACAAGCGCTACCCAGTGGACTCGATGGCCATGGCCCACCAGCCTTCGGAGTTCGACTACTACAACGGATCCAACGGCATGGCCCCACACAGCCAACACCAGCAACAGCCTGTCCACCACGGCTACTCGGCCTACCACCAGCCCCACGCATTCCACCTGCACCAGGCGTCTTTCCCATCCGCCGTGTAGATACGCTCATGTGGATATGCATTCGACCACCTCCATGTTATCTGTCCGACGTCGTGTTAGACCCCACCCAACCCACCCCAGTGTCGTCGCGGAACAAAACTCGACCGCAACCCTATCATAATTATGATCCCGCCCTACTGAGCCGACCACGCTCTTTATTCTATATGCCCACAAAAAAAATATGAACCGCATCCATTTTTTCACATGTTTCTTTTGTTTGCTTTGCTTTGGTTTTTCATTCCTGCATTCCTTCCGATCGCAGCCAGGCCGAGAACGGCCGCGATCTTTTGGAGCACGAGGTCCAGATTTTTGATCCGGAGTCTCCGGATCTCTGGATTGCGCGTTTGGGGGAGATGGACTCGCGCCCATCAGAACCATCAGAACGGCGTGTTTCGGATTGTCGAGCCAGTTGCCTCCGTCCAACACGATGATCATCCATATACCGGTAGGTATCGCGCGGTACTTTGGCCGAGGGCGCGTCACCTCCCCACATTGAAATGAGAAAAGGTTCTAGTTGAAGGGACGTCCAGATTTCCGGGAACGGACCAACCAGATCCAACCATGCTGGATTCTCGTGTGTGGAGGATTCTTTCTGTGGCAAGTCCACTGTATCCTCACGCCACTGAAGGTCGTCAGTGCGGTCGATGCGGCCTGATCCGGACACCGGACACTGGTCCAGCGGCTGGAGTCCGGAGAGTCACGCACTTCCGGATTCTGTAGGATCCGTCCAGAGTCGTGACGCCACTGGAGTCCAAACGCAAGTGACATCACGGCGACGCGAGGGGCAAGTGCTTGGTCAAACAAACCACGAGCGTCTAACGACCACTCACTTTAGTCTCGAGTCCTGAACATCCTCGTCACTGCCCGCCTTTCTCAGATGTTGTCTACATTGAAATGCGTCAGCTCATTTCTTTGATATCACAACGTGCACGTAGGTACCGCATGTGCCTACAGTACAGTACTGAACATGTAGCCCACGCTGTGGCTGTGGCTTTGCACTGGTACTGTACCTGCAGCTCGGAAATTCTGTACCATCGGTTCTCCTCGGGTCTCTCCTGCAGCAAGCACGTGCTTGGAGCGTCCCTCGCTTGCTGCTGCCAGCACTCAACGTACAAGGCTCATGCACGCGAAGCTTCACATTGAAAGGCAACTTGAAGTCCAACACACCAGCGACGAGGGCAAGCCTCTCTTCCCAATCATCCGTCAATGCCGAAGTGATGTGTACCGACTAGGACACGAAAGCGCTGGGAGGGAGAAGAAGCAAGCGTGGTTCTGATGGAGCTGTGGTGCGCTGTGTACGGCGAAGGCTCCGTGTTTTCCATCAAGATTTCTCGCGATGCGACAGTGAAAGCGTTGAAAGAGACGATCTTCCGCAAGAAACCATTCAGTGAGACATACAAGCTAGACCCCAGCGCTCTGACGCTGTACTTGGCCCGAAAGCCCCATGGCGCGTGGCTCAAGGACGACCCTGAGCTGAGAGAGCTCTTGCGAGCCGGCAAGAGTGAGCAGTACGAGTACGAGGAGATGTACTCGGCGTGGAAACTGAGCAAGTCGGTGTACTTTGATGTGAACATCCAGCCTCGCCGAAAGGCATCCACATCTTGGTTGAGCTGCCCACCGCAGCGGCGGCTCGTGGTGCGAATGGCACTCGAGACTTGAAAGAAGAACTCACAGAAGCGGTTGTTGCGGCTGTGAGGAAATCGCTGGACGAAAGGACGAAAGAGACCAGAGACCGTCGGTTTACCCACTCTCCGATCTTGATTCCACGTTGGAGCAGCAGATCAAGACAAGATGTAGCTTAAAGTCGACTGCATTGATGCGGATGGGCCTGAGGACACGTCGATCCCAGGACACTCGTGGATCTCCAGTGTTTCCGAGAGTGACGAGACCCAACGAACAGGCTTCATGGCGTATCTGCGCCTGCATTTGAAGGTGCTGCCGGACCAGAACGACTTCAACCTGATGGACGTCGCCCAGGATGAGTCACTGCTGACGGTCAAGGACCCACGACTTCCCTTTCAACTGAGCGGCACGGCAGATCCGTTGCTCGTGAACCGATACAAAGTGGACCGCCTGGAGAAACTGGCGGGCGGGCGGCTGGTAATCGCAGTCAAGAAGACCGTGGACTATTCCCACCACGCTGAGGCACTCGGTCAACTCGTGAGCTCCAGTCTCAAGGCTCCTTTCGGTTGCTACCCCATGAGCCTGTTGACGGATCTGATCGATACGTGGCTGTTTACATGGTTCAACGACGCCCACATCGTGGCTCGGCCGCTGACCCACCCGAAGAACGCGATCGACTTCATCGTGGCAGCGGTGACTCAGGAAGGACCGACTCCGTTTCGAGTTCCGTTCGTTGTCGGTAACCCACCATTGAAGAGGCTCAGGGTTGATGATTTCATGAAGCAGTCAAGCGATAATGCCGACGATATGATGGAGCGATACGAACTCATGGCCGACGTGTTGGCAAGACGCCTGGAGTATGCGCGGCACTTGATCCAGTCCATGCCTCAGTACGCACACCTGTTTCCGTAGGAACCCTGACGTTAGCCTGGCCTCATGTGGCAGAGTAACCCCACAATCCACATGATCCTTGCGTTTGTCTAACCACTGCAGTTTTCTATTCGTATCCAACCCTTTGAGCCTCCTTCTACAAGCCTTCCTCCGTTATTATCTACTTCAGGCAGCAGCTCATTTCTTGGGGATTGCGACGTACTCTCGGCTCTGCGTGTGCTTGTCGTCCTCCTCCATCAGAAACGTGCGCAGCAGCTCGTTGAACGCTGCGGCTTCCTGGATGTGGACGTCATGACGGCCGTTTGGGAACACGTGGAGCTTCGAGTGCATGATACGCTCGTTCAGATACTCGCTGTGGAAGTCTGGCACCATGCGGTCCTTGGCACCGGCCACCACCAGCGTCTTGCAGCGCACCAGCGGCAGCTTATCGCAGTACAAATCGCCGGCCTCGTTCTCGAACACGTCCACGAGCTTGTTCATCATGCTGGACCAGCCAGTCTGCAGCGCCTCTGCGCCGTAGATCGACACGCCTTCCTCCCGCGACACTGGGTGCCAGTTGTTGATGTCATCGTACTTGTGGTAGATGTCCACGTCGTCCATGTCCACAAACGCCTGTAGTTTTGAATGGAATAATGAGTGACCAGACGCAATCCCACAATGAAAAACACACACTTACGTTGCCGTTGATGAGTGCGAGACGCTCTACTCGGTCAGGGAACATGGCCGCCAGCACGGCGCCGGTGTTCGCGCCGGCGCTCCAGCCCAAAATCGAAAACTACTCCACAACAGCACTGATTAGGTTCCTGATACACAAACGCCTCCGGTCTACCCACTCACCTTCTCGTATCCTAGCTTGTCCATCGCGCGCATGACATCTTCAGCGTCGCGTTCAAAGTACTTGGCTGGGAAATCGCGAGCTGGTGGCCGCGAGAAGCCGTAGCCGCGAGGGTCCACGCCGACAAACTCAAACTCGTCACCGAGCGCAGCAAACTGGTGGCGGAAGTTGTGAGCCACAGAGCCTACAGCACAAACGCCATGTTAATATACTACTACAACAGTAGCAACCAGCCAATGTTGCAAGCGCGCAAGCGTACCGAAGGAGCTGGGCAGACAGAGCACTGGTGGCTGGTGGAACTCGCGGGGCTTCGTCTCGTCCGCAGGCACGATCGCGTGGAGCTCCAGGTCCGCCGCGACGCTCACGCGCACGCTCTTCATGGACGCTGGAAGCACATCATTCGCGCTGCTCATACAGCGCAGCGAACGCACAGGCGCCGCCGCCACACGCGGACGCAGCAGCACCTTCATCATCACAATTTCGCACTCGTCCACACGAATGCAATGCGTTTGTTTGTGTGTGAGCAGCTCCTCACAAAAAAGGACACCACAAAGTCACTCAACCACAGTGGTGGTCAATTATATACGTCAGATCAACATCTAAAACAGATTTGGAAGGGATAAATAGATCGTTTAGGGTCTGGAAAGGCAAATCTAGACGCACAATTCACGCAAATCTAGGCGTCCGAGTCGCCTTCGTCGAGCGCCATGCTGTTGCCACGGCTACTGGAAAACGCACTGAACGCCGGTGAGATGGAGCCGTTGGGCACCAGCGTGATGCCGTTGCCGTACTCGTCTTCGTCGTCCTCCGAATCACTGGAAACGGGCGGCTCTAAAATCATTTTTTGGGCCACAAACAGACTCGCGTCGCGGTTGCCCCAGTAGATCACGTGCGACGTGAGTGCAAACAGGTACTCGTTCGTGATCTCGATCTCGTTTTCCTGGAGCGAGTAGTCGATGGGCAGGCCTTGGCAGAGGCGGCCGAACACATCGAAGCGGCCGCCTCCGTACTCGCCGTCCTCTCGTTCGGTTGCACTCACAAACCGTCCAGGGATTGGCTCATGGCTAGTAGACGTCTGGTTGGAGGCAGAGGAGACCGTCGACGCCATGAGTGACAACGCATTAGACGCCGCAGAGCCGTCGAATCCCAGTGCGGGCGTCGCGGTCTCCACGAGCCCGACACTACGGACAGCTTTCTCGACTTGGGTCTCGAAGTTACGACGCCACTGCCTCAGTTTCTGCCACATGCGACGGAACGAGTTGCGGATCTGGTACTGGAACCGCAGTTTGCCTTCGAACGTGCGGATGATCGCGGCCTTGGAGTTCGCACGGCGTGGGTTGATGAGGGGCTCGATACGGTACGCCACGGGGTCGTACGGGTGGTAGATGTTGAACACACGCTTGCAGGTCGGCAGCTTGAACTCGCGTGAGATCTTCTGACCGCGGACGTTGAGGAAAAGGCCGACGGGCGAGCCAAAGCAGAACAGGTTCTCGACTGGAAACAGCAGCACAGGGACGTCGTGGGCTGAGGACGACGATGCTGACGTGTCGTGGCCTTTGTGCCGTCGCTGGGTCTTGGACGAGCGTCGACGCGATCGACGTCGTCGCTTTGCAGCCTGTGGTTGCGAGGCCATTCTTGCTGTTGTGGATGGATTACTCGCCATGCCGTTGACATCATTCGAAGCTTTCGACCGAGAGCGAGGCTTGCTGGAGGAGGCGGTGGACGACGTTGGTCGAGTCACGTGGTTCTTTGCATGCACGACGACGCCGCCGTTGGCTTTCTCCCTCTTCCCATTGCTGGTCGGCTCTCTGGCTCGACGTCCATTTAGATGCCGCGCGTGGATACACTCCGAGTCGGACCGTGATCGTTCTCGAAGCTGGTCCGCCATCATGGCTTCAAACCCACTCGAGTCATCTCGAATGTTGCACTGCTTGGGCTCGCCGTCACTGCCTCGATCATCATCATCGTCCTCTTCTTCTTCGACTTCTTCTGTGTGGCTGTCTTTATCATCATCGACGCAGTCTTCATCACTGCTTTCAACGATCGGATCGCCGTGGAACGCGACTTTGACTGGCCGCTCGCGTGGCGGTTGATGGTTCAATACATCAAACGAAATGATGGATCCGAGCGAATGCGCGATGATCGACACCTTCTTCTTCTTTGATCGACTCACGCTCGAGTCCCAGCCACGGTTCCGCGACTGGAACAACGTAAACACGCGGTTCATTTCCGTCGCGACGTGGTCGAGAATCACGCGGTGGAACATGGGCGACATGAAGAACAGCACGTCGAGGATCGTGTCGTTTGCAAACTCACGCAGTTTAGGAATCGCAGGCAGCGTCACGTCTTGAATCGCACGGTCCAGGCCTTCAATATGGAGCTTCGAGTGCCACTCGATCGGCAAGAACTCGGTCCGTGGGTAGTGGGCATTGTCCTGACCGAGCTTCTCAAAATGCGTCGAACGCAGTGCTTCCTTGTGGAGACCTCTCAGGCTCGCAGCACAGTCGATGATCGAGCGAAGCGTCACCACGTTGATGATGTCGATGGTCTTCAGCGCGTCGCCGATACCGTGGACGATCAGTACGAGGTGGTCCACGTCTTCCTCGATGTCTGCGTCGTCTTTGTTTGGCTGCAAACCCTGTGGAGACGCCGTCATCGCACGCTTCCACATCTCCATGGTCTTGGGGTCCGCACGGATGCGAGGATCACCACGGTACACTCGTCGCTTGGACGTGAATGGAGTCGTGCCAGCCAGCAGGCGCTTGTACTGCATGATATCATTCGGGCCTTTGAACTCGACGAGGTGTCCTTCCACTGGGATACTCAACGAAATCGGCGTGGCCTTCGGACTACGACCACGTCGTGTCTTGGCCCCGCTAGCCTCTTGGACTCGCTGCTTCTCTTCTTCATAGTACGCCAAGTAGTACGTGAACGCCTGCTCTAGTACTTGTGCAGCTGGAGGGTTGTACGGCGCGAGACCGTAGTTACGTTGCGCGTAGAGCCACATGGACCGTCTCACTTCCATCTTCTCTACTGCAGCCCAGTACACCGGCGTCATCTCCATCGTGTCCACGTTCACTTCATGGCGTCCTTCATCGACCACCACGATAGGAGGCGGCAGCGGACCGCCGTGGAGCGTCTTCTGCTTGCTGTAGTTTCGGAAATACCTCTCCAGTCGGCGGTTTTCGTGCGGGGGGAACTCGATCCACTTGGCTTTACTGGCCGCGTCGCCGTTCACGGCCGTTTTAGACCCAGACTCTGGATTCAGAGGCGAAGACCCACTCCCTGAGCCCGTCGAGACACCAGGGAGCTCCTGGATGGTCGTCTCCAGCTCGATCTTGCGGTAAAACCAACAGGGGAAGGCGTCCTGGTCGTGGGCGTCTAAACTTTCCACTAGTTGTGTGTTCTCCTGGACCTCGTGGGTCAGCAGAGGCACGCCTGTGGTCGTGGGGAAGGCCTTGAGCAGGTCGGCGTACAGCATCTCGTTCTGGAGCTTGATACTGGCCATGAACTCGTACAGTTTGTATCGGGACTCGATGATCCGCACGCGCTGGTGGATACTGCGGATGATGTCTTCACGGCGCTCTATTGAGAGCGACTCGTAAGGCCCACGGCCTAAAATGTTCCACTGGACCATACTCCAGTGCTGGTCTAACACCTCGGTCGCGGAATAAATGTACTCGACTAACGACTGGACCCGACTCGTGGATACGTCCAGGAACAGATCTGTACGGCTTTCGATCTCTTCGCGCGACGGGAACACGACTTGGGTCGGAAGGATAACCATGTACCTAACCGTCTTCTCCATCGCGGTTAGACCCGGCACGACTAAATTGCGTAACACGAAGGATCGAGACATGGACGACTTGGCCACGAAGTAGAGCTCTGGTAGCTCTTCGCTGGTCACGAACCGCGCGAATCCTTCCACGCCGTGGAGTACGGGCACGGCTACATGCGCTCGTAGAGGTTCCACGGGTCCTGGTAGCGCCACGGACTCCACGGTGGTCTTGACGGTGTAGAAGAGAATCTGACCGCGCCGTGTGGTGACGACGCGAAACTCGTGTACAGAGTGCTGTGTAGCGGACACTGTGTCGGCGATATGATCGCGGATGAGCACAGCGGCGCGCTTGACGAGGTCCGGCGCCTTGCGCTGCATGGTGCGCGTGACCTGCTGCGTGAGCGTGTACAGAAACGGAAGCGGCGTGTAGGCAGCCCATGACGTCTGGTATGCCGCCGCCCAGTGGGTGCCCTCCGCGGCGCCCACGCGCTCGTCCATGTCGCGCCTGGCATCGCGCACGATCTCCGCGAGGTGATACATGGTGTCGGATTCCGAAAATCGTTGGCGAAAACCCCAACGAGTTATAGTCCACCAACGCACGCGTTTAGACCGGCGGCATTTTGTGAGGTGACTGCTGAAGTTTCGAAATCGAGTTGGTGAAGTGACGAAACAATTGTCAGAAGTGGATTCAGAACTCCCCCCAGAAAACGGTTCTCGACAGAACCAGTGTCGGGATCCCATTTTCGATCTTTCCCAGTCACTCTATCTTGGTCTTTGTATGCCCACTCGAACCAACTGAATTATATTACAGAACTCGTCGTCAATATTGTCGATATCATCTGTCGATATTACAATGATCCCAAGTTGATGCCCAACGAAAGCATCCACCCACATCGTCGACACCATCGGAATAATGCTGCGATCGCGACCGACGGCCGCCGCGCTTATGCAGCCTTCCACACGCCGCCGCCGCCTCTACGCCTCCTCGACCTTCTCCACATCCTCTAGCAGACATCTCTCCAGTCTCACGCTCACATCCGTGCAGCAACAGATCGTAAACCGCGACGCAAGCGGCCACCTCAGTGTGGTCGGCGGCTTCGCCTCGGGCAAGTCCACAGCGGCCGCTGAGCGCGTGCTGCATCTCCACGCGCAGCGCGACCGCCGTGTGCTCGCGCTCAGCGGCCGATCCACCGACGACGCGGCGCTGGTGCGGTACGTGGACCGCGCGACGTCGTTCCATGCGCTGGAACGCCGCGGCCACCGCGTCGCCGGACTCATGGAGTGGACGCAGCACACGCTGGAGGAACTAGGGCTCAGCGGCGACGGCGGACGGCGCGTGCTGTCGTTCGGCAAGGTGACGGCGTTCCTCATGCACCACGCGCGCGAGCTGCCGCTGCGCGTGCTCCACCAGCGGCTCGCGACGCAGTCGTCCATGCAGCTTCGCCGCTACGTCGCCGACACCGTGCGGTTCTTCACGACGCTGGAGGCGCACGGTGTCACGCCTGCCGCGTGCAGCGAGTACGCGTCGACACTTGCGGGGACACTGGGCGATGAAGACCACATGGAGCTCGCGCAGGCGTACGTCGTGTACAGGCAACTGCAGCAGAAGCACGACGTGAGCTCCTGGGACGGACTCGTGCTGGATCTGCAGCAGCTCTTCACTGTGGACCCGCACTGCTTGGTGGCGGCGACGAGCGAGTTCACGGATGTCGTGGTGGACGACGTGGATCGCCTGAGTCCAGCGATGGTGAAAGTGGTGGGACTCGTGGTCCAGCAGCCTCATATCCAGTCCAGCACTAGCTTCAGCCACGCTGTGGACGAGCCGTGTCCTCGTACAACACAACTGCACAGGTAACGCAACGCTGTGGAACTATATGGCGTGTGAATGGTGAGTCTAATATTGTACTGTGTAGCCTCCTCCAACGGACAGACCTCCCAGTGATCCGACTGCCCAGCGACGGCGTCGACAGCATCCTCACGACCAGAGATCGTCAGCAGATCCGACTTGTGGCGTCTCGTGTCCTCACACCACCGCTGAAGACCAAGGTACCACCCTTTGGAGGCTCCAGCGTCTCTATCAAGTCCTTAGAGTTCGAGTCGTTCGCCGATGAATCGCGTGCGCTGGCCAGTCTCATCAAGAACAAGTTGGAAGAAGCCCCCGACGCACGCATCTCGGTCTTGTGTCCTTCCCTGGCGGACGCTGGCTATGTAAGCGAGGCACTCGTGGCTAGCGGTGTCCGTGTGCGAGGCCACGCGTCCCCAACTGCGTTCAGCGCCGCCACTCGCCGGCATTTGTTTGACGAGCCGGGCGTCGACGCGATGTTCTCGCTGCTGGTCGCGCTGTGGTCACCCAGTGATACCAAGCACCTGTACAACGTGCTGCGATCCGAGTTCTTCGCGTTTCCATCGGAAATGCTATCCAAGATCATGGAGAAGCACCACCGCCAATCGAGCCACGCGACGCTCGTGGACGTGCTGGCATCGTTCGTCGATTCCAAAGGCCAGGGACTCGTGTCTTCTCCGTCAGAGGACGCTGCGCTGATGCAGTCGCTCGAAGCCGCTGAGAAGTTTCTGGCGACTGTGAAGGAATGCCGCGACCAGTGCCACACCAAGTCGGTCTCGGATATCGTGCAGCTTTTCCTCGAGAAGACCGGCCACATGGAGCGGCTGCTGGACCCACAGTCACCTCAGGACGCTCGTCGCGCTATCGCACTCGCTGCATTACTACGAGAGATCGAGGCCGCTCAGCGGATCGTGCAAAGTGCCTACGTGCCGTTTGTCGTGCCGTACCTGGTGCAGCTCCAGTCAGCACGCGTCGCCTCCATCAGCGACGCTCCAGAGGATGACGATGCTGCTGAAAGCGAGACAGGTGTTCGAGTGTTGCCGCTCTCACAGTACGCGCTGGACGATCTGGAGGCTGAAGAGTCTGAGCATCAAGACCTCGTGGTGTTCACGGCCATGCGCGACGCAAAATTCCCCGGCCGATTGAAGCGCATCACGTGGCCGTTGCCCAAGCCGCTGCTATCAACGCCGCATCCTGTCCAGACACGCGAAGATTTCCTGGCCAATGCCGAGACGCTCGTCTACGATGCTCTGCTGCAGTTGAACCCAGCGGAGATCGCCATCTCGTACGCCAAGCTAGGCCACGGAAGCACAGGCAAGAGGCAAGACAAGCTCAGCCGCGTACTGGAACCATTGTGGGCCATGGCCGATCCTGAAATCAGTAGTGGAACCAGCCAACCAGAACCCACGACATCACAACCTACAGGAGAGACCTCATCGTTGGTAGATGCGCCAGTATCCTCACCAGCAGCATCCACATCAGCGATCGGCTCGCCGTTCCAGCCGACGCACTTATCGTACTCGCAGATCTCTGAGTACACGCGCTGTCCGCACAAGTACTTCCTCTCTCGCGTGCTGCGGCTTCGCGATCTGTCCTCATCCAACGCCGAGCAGCCGCATCTCGGCATGATGTTCGGCAGCTCCGTCCACGAGGCCGTCGCAGCGTTCGCTCTCGCGATCAAGCGTGGTGTGTCCATGCCAGTGGCTCAAGTCGAGGCATTCAAAGTGCTGGAAGACGAGTGGACGGCTGAAGGGTTCCTGTCCAAGCGCCAAGAGGCCTTCTTCTGTGAGCGTGCGCGAGCCACACTGCGAGGATTCGTGGACAGAGAGGCCTCGGCCATTGCGACCAGTGAGATCCTGTACGTAGAGGAGGACTTCGAGTGTCGCCTGGGCCGCACGAGCGACGTGAAGCTCAAGGGTGTGTGGGACCGCGTCGATAGAACGCCTGCGGGCGTCGTGATCCGCGAGTTCAAGACCAACCCCAGTGCCCAGAAGCGGCCCAAGCTGGACGCTGTCGCCGCTGAGAGTCTGCAGCTCAAGATCTACATGGTCGCGTACGAGCAGATCCACGGCGAGGCGCCGTACGGAGCCACGCTGGAAGTGTTAGGTGAGACCGTGGAGCCTGGCGGAAGCACGGGCTTCGTGGCGTTTTCTCCGGAGATGCGAGACCAAGTGGCGACGGAAGTGGACGCGGCGATCGCAGCCATGCAGCGAGGCGAGTTCGACGCCAAGCCGGGCTTCTTCGAGTGCGGCATGTGTCCGTACGCGTCGTCAGCGTGTCGAGCAGGCGTCGTGGAGGACCAGGAGGACGCTGTTGTCAGCACGGCGTCAGCCGCAGCCACAGCGCTAGCGTAGATGGACGCAGATAGATAGATAGATAGGCTGTATTGATGCAGATGGGAAATGAAAGAAAAAGCAAGGCACGGGGTATCAGACCTGCGCTTCTATCGGAGGGACGACGCCGTCGGTCAGCGGCTCTTGGGGTACGTCTTCATCTTCAGCGACTGCTGACTCATCCTCAGCATCCTCAGCATTTTCAACCACAGTGATCTCCGTGTTCTTCTCCTGTGGTTCTTCGTCAGCCTGCTGACTGTCGTCTGCTGACAGCGCGTACTGCTTATCCAGTGCCTTGCGGGCGTCGCGCCGCCAGTCAGCCAGGAGCTGCTGAATGCGGCGGATGCTCAGCGGCAGATCGAACTCCTTCTTGATGCGCTCCGCACTCAGCATCGGCTCCGCTGCCTTGACTCGTCCGCTCCCACTACCCTCTTCGCTTGATGTGACTGCGACGTCGTCTCCATTCGCAGCCTGGACAACACCGCCACGTTGAAGCAGCGCGCTGACGATCTGCGCCTCCTGGGCCTTGGACAGCGCGCGTCGCCGGCCGCTGCGCTTGACGGTGCCGTACGTCGTGGGGTTCTTCAGGTAGTTGAGCACCACAGTCTTGCTGCGGTCGATCTTCAGCGCGATCTCTCGTGCGCTGAGGTTTGCCTTGCGCAGCGTGACGATCTCCTCGCGCTCAGCCGCCGTCAGCGCCGGTCCTTTCGGCATTTTCGTGCTGGCAACGGTGGGAAAATGGACTGACAGGAGGTCCGTAGTGGCATATACCCCGTAAGAGTGACGTGTTAAAGAAGATGTAGCCATGTACCGACTGGTCGGTACAGTCCGTGATTGATGGTCGGACTGATTTTGATGGATTTCTGTGGGTGACGGGAAAAGGCAACAGGCATTGATACAGCGATGGCGGCGACGACGACGAGCTTCTGGCGGCGGCTACGCAAGCCTATCTACTGCGTGGCGCCCATGGCCAACGTGACTGATGTCGCGTTCCGCCGGATTATCACAGACCTCGCCAAGCCGACGGTGAGCTAACGATGTCGATCAGCAGTTCGTTCGTCAAGAGACTAACGCTGGGTCTAATTACGACGATCAGGTTATGTGGACCGAGTTTGTCAGCTGCGAGGCGCTCATGTACGACGAGGCATCCCGCAAGCGCATGGCGACCACGCTCATGTACGACGAGCTGGAGCGGCCCATCGTCGCGCAGCTCTTCGGCTCGAAACCCGACCAGTTCTACGAGGTTAGTCTCTTGCGTCCGACTTTCGTTAGTCTGTGTGTCCCTAACCAGCTCTACCTAACCATAGTCGGCCATGATCCTACGTGACCTGGGCTTCGACGGCATCGACATCAACATGGGCTGCCCCGAAGACAACGTCAACAAGCAGGGCAGCGGCGCCGCGCTGATCGAGAACCCGCCGCTGGCCCAGGAGATCGTACGAGCCTGCAAGCGCGGGGCCGGGGACTTGCCTGTGACGGTCAAGACGCGTATCGGCTTCCACAAGATCGACTACCACGACTGGATCGTGCGGCTCGTGGACACGGACCCAGAGGTGCTGACCATCCATGGCCGCACGCGCGACGAGATGTCCAAGGTGCCTGCCCACTGGGACGTCATCGGCGACGTCGCGAGTCTCGTGCGATCCACAGGCTCCTCCGCACTCGTGCTGGGCAATGGCGACGTCACGAGCCTCGTGGAAGCCGCTGAGAAAGTGGACCAGTACGGCGTCGACGGTGTCATGCTCGGCCGTGCACTGTTCGGCAACCCGTGGCTGTTCCAGGGTTTCCCGGACACCTCCCATATCTCGCCACGTGAGAAGCTCGAGGTCATGCGTCAGCACACAAAGTACTTTGAAGAGTTACTGAGTGAACCGAACCTCGTGGGTTTTCCTCGCATGAAGAAGTTCTACGGCACCTACCTCAAGGGAATGCCAAACGGCCGCCACCTCCGCGAGCGTTTCGCGAACGTGCGTTCCCCGCAAGAAGTGTACCAAGTGATCGACGAGTCGCTGGAAACGCTAGTGCAGTATGAAGCACTTCAGTTGGAGCAGCAGAAACAGCAGCAAATAGAAGAGTCAACGTGCTGAGAAGACTGGCAGTGCCAGCCAAACCCGTTAATTTACCTCTCTATTGTGCAATCTCTTCCTCCTCCTGGCGAGCGAGTTCGTCTTCGATACGCGCGTCCAGCACGTCGTCTGGGATCGCCACGAGTGCGCCTTCGATGATCTCTCGGATCTGCGGCTTGGGGAGGTCCTTGCGCGTAAACCGCTCCGCGATCTTGCGCTTGAACGACTTGCCACCGTACTCACCGCTGTTTGCATCCACACAACACAAAACGCCGTCAGTTGAGACCTCAGTAAACTCACCCACACACATGAGCTACTCACACAAACAGGCACAGCAACGGCTTCAGGAGCAGCGACGTGGGCATGATGTACGGGTGCTCCGTCTTCGGCTCGAGGTAGCCCCACTTCTCTTGCATCTGCTCGGCATAGTCAAGATACTGGGCCACGATCTCACGACGCGACAGGTTCGGGTTCTGCTCCTCACCGAAGATCAGTCGATCGGCGTCACGGAAGTTCCACGGCGCGTTGTACGCCGCACGGCCAATCATGACACCGTCCAGGTTGGTCGTGTCTAGCAGTTTCTTAGCGTGCTGGATGCTTTCGACGCCGCCGTTGAGCGTGAAGAAGAAGTCCGGGAAGTCTTCCTTCAGGCGGTACACCCAGTCGTACTTGAGAGGAGGGATCGTGCGGTTTTCGTGTGTGCTGAGGCCATTGAGAAGACACTTGCGCGCGTGGACGATGAAGTGCGTGACGCCTGCGCTCGCGACGGTCGTTATGAACGCGTGGAGCTCCTCGTACGAGTCGTGGTCGTCGACGCCGATGCGGCACTTGACCGTGACGTCGATATCCTCAGGCACTTGGCTCTTCATGCTGCTGCAGATATCACGCACGCGCTCAGGCTCGAGCATGAGCCGCGCGCCGAAGCAGCGACTGGAGACCAGCGTGCTCGGGCAGCCAGCGTTCAGATTGACTTCGCAGAAGCCCCCGTAGTCCGTACAGATCTTGGCTGTCTCTACAAGAATGAATCAATCAGTGTGAGATCACAATTGTGATTGATGGAAGAGATGGGATACGTACGACCAAGTCCTTCGATGCTGTTGCCGCCCAATTGGATCGCCAGTGGTGCTTCGATGGCCTCATGGCCGAGAAAGTACGGCAAGTTGTGCTGTTGATGGAGCAGCTATTGATGGACAAAGAGATAGATGCATCCATGAGTGATTGATTGATCGATGCCAACATCAATCAAAGATTTGAAGCTCACCGTCTGATCAACGAGCATCTCGGTGTAGAGCAACGTGCGCTTGGTGATGAGGCGCATCATGAAGCGGTAGTGGCGGTCGGTCCAGTCCATCTATCAGACAAACAACATCAACGGCGTTGGTTTAGACCCCACACAAACCTTGATCTAATGCATTGTACTGTACCATTGGCGCGATGGAGAGCCGAGCCACAGCGGCGGAGGAAGAAGGCGACGTCGACGCCATGATGCGCTTCAAGTGCTGCGCAGCCATTCGACGCCAGCAGAAGAGTTGCCGTAGTGAACGCGGTTAACCAACAGTGAAATGATATCGACATTATAGACGTCAATATCACAATAATATCGACACAAGTCTGGGTTGGAAAACAAGATCATCATGAGACGCTCTGCCGCTGATCTCGCGGGGACATGCGCTGGCAATTGCGTTGGGTGGACACCCACACCATCAAAACTTTTATATTGGCAGTGACCAGTTCTCGTGTCTATCAGCATAATCCTTGCATTCTTGTCGCCATTCTTGTCGCTGGAAATGACCATTTCCAAGGCCTGGAAATGAAGAAGTTCTGGAGCTGTAGAGTTGGGGGGGCAACTGGCATCGTATTTTCTGAATGTGGCGTGGCTTTTCGAGCCTGTGACTGGGCGTCAGACGAGCCGCTCCGTTTCCGCGACCGTTAGTTCGGTTCCGCGAATCTGACGTTCAATTGCGCTGGCTTGTTCCCACCTTCCACACCATACAAAACCCAAGTCTATCCGAAACGCTCGTCCCATCGTCAAGCTCTTGTGGCCCAGCGCAGCACGTTCCGGATGTTTTGCATTGACATTCCGCCCGCGTGCCTGCTGGCGCCATGTGCGGGCAGGAACACTTGTTCCAACCAGAGCAACTCGCGTGCTCTCTGGCTTTTGTTCTTCCTGCACCCACGGACTCCCACCACCAAGTTGAACCATTTTTTGCGATCAGGCAGGATTCCTGGGAGAGGCAGCGTCTACCAAGCGGTCTCTACAGCATCAGCACCACTTGGTCGTATTCGCATTCTCATCTGCCACGCGGTGTGGTGCGGTGAACTACCACTCGAGCATTCGCTGCGTCTCCACGGTGGACTAACTGGCGTCTATCTATCTTCCCATTTTTCTATTGTACTCCATCGCGAGTCCCAACTTAACTCCAGTCCGGTCTGTGCGCCAACGTCCCATCGCCCTCCCTCAGCCTCAGGTCGTGACGCCCGTCGTGTTGTCGCAAGAACTGTTCTTGCTTCTCGTCGTTGCCGTCTGAACACCGCTCACGCCAGTCCGGAACCTGCAGTCTATCGCGCGCGTTAGACCCGCAGCTCACCCAGACTCGACTCCTTCCATCAATCAAACTGGAACTAACCAGCGAACATCGCTGCGTACATACATCACTCACTGACCGACTGATCGACCTCGCCCAGCATGACCATGCCTCTCGCCACGAGCAGCTCCGCGCCGCAGTCCACGGCTCTCGTGCCGACCAAGCAGCCTCTCGACCACGCCAAGCACATGCAGCAGCAGCGCTCGCGCGTGTGGCAGTTCTTCGGCCACAAGCTGGCCGAACTCAAGCACGTCGCGCGTACCAAGGGCCGCAAGAAGCTCTTCGACGCCGTCACGCGCGGCTCCATGGCCGATGTCATGGAGCAGCTCGCGCTGGGCGCCGACGTGAACGTGCGCAACGCCGCGGGCGAGACGCCGCTGCATATTGCGGCCTCGCGCGGCCACCACAGGATCATGACGCTGCTGCTGGAGCGAGGCGCCGACGTGGACATCGTGTCCACGGAAGGCATGACGGCGCTGTTCATGGCGTGTGAGAAGAACCGCGAGCACGCCGTCAAGATCCTACTGCAGCAGAAGGCGCGCGTGGATGTGCCAGTGCTGAACGTGACGGGCTTCCAGGCCATCCACGTGGCTGCCAAGAGCGGCTTCGCGGAAGTCGTGACCATGCTGCTCAAGCACGGCGCCAAGGTGGACGCCGCGACGGAGCAGAAGATGCTCACGCCGCTCATGCTCGCGTGTCGTGCGGGTGCGGCGGACGTCGTGGAGATGCTGCTCGACCGTGGTGCCGATCCAGACGCCGAGGACCGCGAAGGCAACACGCCGCTCCACTTCGCCTGCAGTGAAGGCCACTACCGACCAACGTACCTGTTGCTGACGGCCGGCGCTGACCCAGACATGCCGAATGTTCGAGAGGAGACGCCGTTCGACGTCGCGAACCGCAACGGCTTCACGCACATCACGTACTTGTTGGAAACCAACGGCATGGGCGCGTCGGAGCAGAGCGTGGAGCAGGTGGACCACGCGTTCGCGAACGACCCGCAGCTCGTGGCGTCCATCGCCCGCAACCGACCAGAACTCGCCGATATCATCGTCAAGAACCGCATCAAGTACGCGCACCTGTGCGCACTGGGCTGTGTGTACGAAGAGGACGCGCTCGCGTGTAAGGATGAGGACGAGGAGGATGAAGAGACGACTGATGTCGACTCGGACGACAGCAGCGTGCCGTTCTGAAGGAATGGATTGCTGAGCTGCCCACTGGAGACCGTGGAAGGCGTTTGATGTTCCGTGCGTCGCGACTGATGGACCCACACATGTGCGATGATGCCCAAAGGAGAGGCATCGCATCACACACGTGGGTCTATCGTGTAAGATATGTTCCCCCAACTGAAAGCAACATGAAATATATATTTGCCACAGGCCGCCTCCGATGGAGAGGTGGTCCATCAATCAACCGTTTTGATCATACCATTCGTTAATGTTGATGTATCCATTTGATGTTACCTCAGGAGAAAGGCGGCAGCGCTGATGGTGGTGGCGCCTGCTTCATCGATGGAGATTGGATCGGCAACGACCCGTACAAGTGCCGCTCGCACTCCATCTGAGCATCATCACGCCGTTTGGTCTTCGCGCTGAGGTGGTTCGCTAGATGCTGACACGGCTCCTCGATCACATAGTACGATACAGTCGCCACGACAAACACCAGCGTCCACACTGCGAAGAACGCGTTGTACGGCGTCTGCGTGGACGGCCACGCACTGCGCGTCACGAACGCATGCAGCAAGTACATGCTGAAGCTCACCTTGCCAGCGAAGCGCAGCAGCTTCCACTCGAGCACAGCGGCCACTGGACCTCCTGGGACGAGCAGCTCACACAGTATTACCAACGCGGCGTTGAACGCGACATACGGAGAGCCAGGCATCTGTGGGACCGGATTCGAGATGAACCACGTGAAAATCAACGCGTTCGAGTTCAAGACGCTGAAGAAGATCACGAGCGACGCGATTTCAAGCGACCGCACGGCGAGCAGCTCACTTTGCTGTAGCTTGATCTGCCTACGCTCCATGATCTCGTGGATCCGCGAGTAGGCGAAGGCTGTGATGGATCCCAGTACAAAGGTCGCCAAGTGCGGGCCGAGACGGATGGGATCGGAAGGCAGTGCAGCCAGAATACACGCACCACGCGAGCAGTGGCGTCAGTAGGATAGGAGCGCACTTGCCCATCTTGACTGTGACGATGACGAAGACCGGGAGGATCAAGTAGTAGGCGATCTGTAGCGGCAGCGTCCACAGGACGAAGTATCGTTGGTCAAAGTCGAACGTCAGCACCTTGACTAAGCTGAAGTCGTCCGGGTTGCTGACGAAGAAGAGCGTCTTCTGCTCGTCGACTGGTAGTAAGCTGAGGTAGATGGCGACCACTGCGAAGAGCGGGTACACGCGCACGAGCCGCCGCGTGAAGAAGTCCAACACAGCCAGCAACCAGCGTTTGATGGACGCGCGTTCGGAGACGAGTTCTCTCGCTCGCTGTTCGAAGCGTAGCGTCAACAGGTACGCGGAGAGAAGGAAGAAGACGTCGACGGCCGCGAGGTCTAATGAGAAGCCGTCGGTCACGAAGGTCGTGTGTTGGAAGACGACGCAGATCGCGGCGAGGCCACGAAGGCCGTCGAGGAACGGGATCTTGTCAGTCGAACCAGGCGGCGGTGGGCTGGTTTGATGGAGTTCCCGCCTGTTCATGATGGTCGGTTGCTCACACGCCACGTCGTCTTCCTCTCCTTCCAGCGGGTCGTTCGTGAGCTCCTCAGCGGATAGATCCGCTAGGCGACGCGGGTTGATATTGCGGTCGCTACGGAGCACTGTGCGAGTGGCTGTCGGGACATGATGCAAAAGGGCCGCGGTTCTCCAAGGGTGATGTCCTCGAGACTTGCACCCAAAATTTTGGGTCTCAAACCCAATGAAAATGATTCAGAATGGTGGCTGTTCGCCTAATGCAGTACCGGTCATCCAACAAGGGTGTTTAAGCTCTATCCTGGGACGGGGACCTGTTGATCATTTTACGTCTACAGCCCCTGCTCCTCACCAAGCCATCAATACTTCCGTCTCCTGGTGGTCAAGACCACACCAGCACCTAGGCTACGATGGCATTCGAGCGGCTGCCGGACGAAGTCCTGTTCTTCGTGGTGGCATCGTTGGACGCGAACGACTTGAGCTCGCTCAGCGCGTGCAGCAAGGCGCTCAGCACCAGACCAGTAGTTTCCTCCGCGTTTCGACAGCGCACGCGTCTCGTGATCCCTCCGGACGTGGCTA